>CABHPP010145802.1:0-50309 GCA_902168425.1 Peromyscus attwateri | reverse complement strand
ATGTTTCTCAGCATTGTTGGTGCATTCAAATTGGCTACAGGCCTAGAATATCTGACAGACCATTTTCAGAAGCAGGAATTCTGAAAGACCATCTTACCCAGTCTTGGCAGAGTACAGTGGTCACTTTCCTTGTGTCCCGCTTGTCCAGAAAGGACAGCATTGTATTCGTACTGTCAGCAGTCGAGGCAAGGGCAGTTCTTTGCCCAGTAGGCCATTTTGTGCCAAGAAGACAAACTTCCAAATGGAAATGTCTTAGAAGCCCAACATTCTGTCGGGATCAAATTGGTGCTGCCAGGAGCAATTGTGTCTCACGTCATCAGAATTCTAAGTTATTTAAATGTCATATTCTCTAGGTCTATGAAGTGTTTGAAGATTACCTGTCCATCTGACCTATGTATCTGTAAATCTGGATAACCTAACTAACGTAACTATAGAGATGACAAGCATAGGTGACTATAAATCTATAAGTCTTATCTACTGAAATAACCTAAGGACTAAGGCTTCATGTAAACAAGGTAAACAGTCTATAAGCAAATGTATGGTAAAGAACGATGACTTAAAAATTGTGACAATACACATGATATTTATAACAGAGGTAGGAATATATAGTGCAATATACAATATGACAGTAATCTTAAATATATATCAATATACAGAATATCCTAAACAGAATTAGAACATACATAAAGTATGACAGATATAAATTTACATTTGCATCAATATACAAATATTTCAAATAAGAGTAGAAATATATGTACATTATAACAAATATAGTTCTGTATTTTTATCAATATACAAATTACCTTAAACAGGAATATAAAAATAGTTTACATTTGTATCAACATATAAGAATCCATAACAGTGCAAATTATCTAAGGCTGCTATTTTACTAAATTTGTTTACTAGTATATACGATAATCTACCATAATATTTTATACCTATCCATTCCATTTCTTCTTTTCCCTTTTTTTAGGAGGATATTGAGTCTAATATTTTCTTCCACCCCAACCTTATAACCATCGTCCATAACCCTGTGAAATATGAAACCTTAGTGAGAAGAGGCATCATTTTCTTAGAATTGTTTCCTGCTGTTTAGGGGGGTGATGGTATCTCTGTTGGGTACTGTGAAAAAGCTCAGATAGTTAAATCTCAGTTAGACAAACTGTAGGTTCTGTAGCAAGTCTTAGAGTAATGGGTAAGATTGTCTGAATTCTAGCAAGAAGTGTAGTATGATGATGGTTACTATGGCATCATTCTGGATTGGGTAGAGTTGTTGTTGTTGGGGCCCCATCTTCCTTCTGGAGACTTCAAAGATTGCTATTGGAAAAACTTATTTGTTATCAAAATGTAAAGTTTGGATTTAAAGAGGACATAACATGTAAGAAAGGATTCGGAGAAATCAAGAGTAAGCATGGAGAGAATTAGAATCTTGAAGACAACGGTCCCTTTTATTGGTTTCCTTCTGTCCCACACCAGAGGGCTCTTCTGATATGAGACTGAAGAATCTCTCAACCTTTTCTTTTAGCAATATGCTTGGGTTTAGAGAAGGAGTGAGCCAATTCCATCTCCAAAGCCAGCTTGGCTTATAATTGAATTGGAACCACAACTTTTCTAGATTGATAGAGATATAGATGTTAGACAGTGAGATTTTTACCCTGTGTAGATTGGTACCAATAGATTCTTTCTTTCTGCTGCAAACATCCGGATATCCAAGGCCTTATGATTTCTGGAAGATGGGTATTTTGATTATCCTGGAAAGACAAAAAAAGAACCCTACCCTAACCTTTGATTATTCAATTTTTCTTACAACTTGTAGAGATGTCACATTGGTGGATGATCTTTTACTTCTCCTCATCAAGGGGTTTTTCCTGTTCGAATCGAATTTTTATTAATTTTGTTGGTATTCATAGCTTTTCTTCTCCTGCAGAAACAAAAGCAAAACCCTTTCCCCAACGTAGAACATATCCAGGTTTCCATTCTGAGGTCAGCACATCCTTGAAATAAACCGGTTGGTTTAGCTCAGGAGTTTTGTCTGTCATCCAATGTCTCTCTGCAGCTGTTGTTCCTTTCTTATCAGCATTGAGAAAATTCAAGGTTAATAAAGCACTATGCAATCAATTTCTAGGAGTCATTGTTACCTGTTGCTGTTTATTTAGCATATCCTTTAAAGTTCAATTGGATCTTTCTATGACTGTTTGGCCTGTGGGATTGTGTGGTATACCTGTAACATGCTTTATATTGTAATAAGCAAAGAATTGTCTCATTTTATTGGAGACATAAGCTGGCACATTGTCTGTCTTAATTTGTACAGGTATTCCCCATGATGGTCATAACTTCTAATAGGTGTGTAATCACAGAATCAGCCTTTTCAGAACTCATAGGAGTTGCCCATTGAAATCCTGAATAGGTGTCAATGGTATGATGTACATACTTTAATCTTCCAAATTCTGCAAAATGAAACACATCCATCTGCCAAATTTCATTTCTTTGTATACCTTTTGGATTGCTACCTGCAGGTAATGGAGTTTGGTTATAGATGTAACAAGTAGGACATTTTTTCACAATATCCTTAGCCTGTTGCCAAGTGATGGAGAAATCCTTCTTCAAACCATTGCTATTTACATGGTATTTCTTATGAAATTCTGAGGCTTCTAGCACATTACCTATTAGTAACTGATCAATATCATCATTACCTTGTGCTAGAGGTCCTGGCAGACCTGTATAGGATATATGTTTTATATATATATATATATATGATGTACCCTTTTTCTGATGATTTCCTGCAATTGTATGAATAATGAAGTTAATTCTGTATTATCAGGAATAAATTCAGCAGTTTCAATATGTAAAACAACTCTCTCTGAATATTGAGAATCAGTGACTATACCGAGGGGTTCTGTGAAGTCCATCAGTACCATAAAAATGGCATACAGTTCTGCCTTTTGAACAGAGCTGTATGGACTTTGTACCACTTTACTTAAGTCTCCTGATTTATATCCTGCTTTCCCTGATTTATTTGCATCAGTATAGAATATGAGTACTCCAGAAATTGGCTTTTGTCGTACAATGTGAGGAAGGACCCATTCAGTCTTCTTTCTGAATTCTATTCTCTTGCTTTTGGGATAGTGGTTGTTAATCTCTCCCAAAAAGTTACTGCAGGCTCTCTGCCAGTATTCATTATCTTTCCATAGTGATGAAATTTCCTCATTAGTTAAAGGTACTACAATTTCTGCTGGGTCCATTCCTGTCAACTGGCGAAGTCTTAATTTACCTTTTTGAATCAAATCAGAGATCTTTTCTATATAAGTCTTTAATTTCTTATTTGGTTTACGTGGTAGGAATATCCATTCCAATATAATATCTTCCCTCTGCATCAAAATACCTGTTGGGGAATGTCTGGAGGGGAATATGACAAGAATGCATTTAAGTTCTGGATCCACACGATCCACATGTGCTTCTCGAATTGTCTTTTCTACTAGAGCCAATTCCTTTTCAGCTTCAGCTGATAATTCTCTTGGACTATGTAATTCTTTGTCCCCTTCTAGAGTATTAGCCAAATGTTGTAGTCCATCTTTGGGTATTCCTATGATACCCAGTAGGTTGGAAATGCTTCCTAATAACTTTTGAAAATCATTAAGAATCTTCAATCGATCTCTCCTTAGTTGTACCTTTTGGGGTCTAATTTTTTGTAGCTTTATCTTATATCCTAAGTAATTAATAGACTCTCCTCTTTGTATTTTTTCAGGAGCAATTTGCAGTCCCCAGCAAGGCAAAACTTTTTTTTACTTCTTCAAACATGCTTTCTAATGTATCTAACTTTGGATCAGGTAATAGGATATCATCCATATAGTGATAAATTATGGATTGTGGAAACTTTACACGAATTATCTCCAATGGTTTCTGCACAAAGTATTGGCACAAAGTAGGGCTGTTTAACATTCCCTGTGGGAGGACCTTCCATTGATATCTCTTGACTGGCTGAGAATTGTTATAATTAGGTACTGTGAAGGCAAATTTTTCTCTATCATTTTCTTGTAAGGGTATGGTAAAGAAACAGTCTTTTAAGTCAATAACTATTATAGGCCATTCTTTGGGTAGCAGAGAGGGCAAGGGCATCCCAGACTGTAGGGAGCCCATTGGCTGAATTACTTTATTAATACCTCTCAGATCTGTCAACATTCTTCAATTACCAGACTTTTTTTTAATGACAAATACAGGAGAATTCCAAGGGCTGGTAGATTCTTCAATGTGTTGAGCATTTAATTGCTCTTGAACCAGCTGTTCTAAAGCTTGTAGCTTCTCTTTTGTCAAAGGTCATTGTCCAACCCAGACAAGTTTATTAGCCATTTTAAAGGTAAGGCAGTTGGTACTTCTGAGAGTTCAGCAGCAGTTGTGCTCTGTTTGTATACAGCCTGAATGGTTGGTGACTGTTTTTTATAGCATGTTTTGATATTATTCCTAGAAACATGCATTGGTCTGTATTCCTTTTCTGAGAGTGTAGGAATTTTAATCTGGGTATTCCACTGTTGTAACAGATCTCGGCCCCAAAGATTTACTGCTACATTTGCTACATATGGCTTCAGCCTTCCTCTCTGTCCTTCTGGCCCTATGCATTCAACCCATCTCGAACTCTGTTTTATCTGAGATAGGGTGCCAATCCCTAAAAGTTGGACATCTACCTCTTGAAGAGGCCAATTTGGATGCCATGATTTTGGTGTAATTATAGTCACATCTGCACCTATGTCTACCAGGCCCTCCAGAAACAGGCCATTAATTCGAATTCTAAGCTTTGGTCTTTTTTCATTTATGGAAGTCTCCCAAAATATTTGTTTTATAGTGTTCTTTGTAAACTGTGATCCATCTATCAGAGCTGTTTTATCATCCATTGCAGTATCGGTTTTTACATTAGGCACTGGTTTATTCAATTGTCCTGGAGAGGAATTTCTTCCACAGTGGCTGGGAATGTTCATACTACATTTGATTTGGGGGCCTGCAAGAGGCCCCCTGAGGCGTTTCCCACCAGTAAAGGGTTGCCTCGTATATCTATTTTTGATCTGCACTCACTGGTCCAATGTCGGCCTTTGCCACACCTTTTACATAATCCAGGAGGTGGTTGGGGTCTCCTGTTTGGGCTATTCCTAAAAGGAGTATTACTTCTAGGAGTACCCCATGTACAGTTTTTACTTATATGACCTGGTGTACCACCTTTAAAACATTTGGTACTACGGGGCCTTCTTTCACCTCTGGGATTTGTCTCTCCTATCCAAGCCTCATTACTGTAGTTAAGAGACTCAACACCATTAGTATATTGAATCCATTCTTCCAAAGGAGCTGATCTGATCTTTAATGGTGTAAGTATTCTTCTGTATTCTGCATTAGCATTATCGAATGCTAAGGACTCAGTTAATACTTTTCTTAATTCTTTATCTGATACAGCTTTTGTTATAGATGTGTTCAGCCTTTGTAAAAAATTGGTGAAGGGTTTGTGTCATCCCTGAAATATCTTTTTGTATATCTCAGTTGGTTTTCCAGGTTCTGGAATTTTTTCCCAAGCATTTAGAGCTGCTGTATGGCATAGGGATATTGTATGCTCATCATAAGTGGCTTGTACATTCCTGTCAGTGAAACATCCCTCACCAAATATTTGATCTTGGGAGATCACAAAACCTCTAAGTTTACCTTGTTGTTCTAAATTTTTTGCCTCTTCTCTCAACCAGCTTTTCCACTGTAACTGCTGGCTATATTCTAGAACGGCTGAAATTAACTGATGCCAGTCATCTGGAATGATTCTATGTGAGGTAGACCATGAATTTAACATCTGTTTTACATATGTGGAGTGTATCCCATACGTAACTACTGCTTCCTTTATATTTTTAAAGTCCCTTGTTGAAATTGGTTGTAATGTATATGTATTATATGGCTCAGGGTGTGTGTCATCTGCTGGCTTCTCATGGATGATAACAGGATAAGTCACTGTATGAGAGCCATTTGGAGATGTTACAACCTCTATGGTCTTGCCCTTCTGCTTATTAGGTCCCTTGTCATGTTTACTGAGAGTCTGTTCTAGGGAATGAACCTCCTCTCTTGCAAGGGACTCCAGATTTCTCATGGAATCATAGAAGTTTCTATGTTCCTCAGAAACACATGATTCCATGGACCTTATCTTATCAATTAATGATAATCTTTCTTCCTTATATAGTGTCTGGAGAGTTAGTGTTCTATCCATTAAATATTCACATTTATTATCAATAAGATAAATTTTTGGTTTAAGCCTATTTTGTAAATCCTGATCAGCAGATTCCAGAGAAAGAATCTTTTTCTGTAAGCCTTCATTGCTTTCTTTTAAAGCAGATTCCAGAAAGAGGATCTTTTTCTGTAAACATTCATTGCTATCTTTGAAAGCAGATTCCAGAAGGAGATTCCTTTTCTGTAAGCCTTCATTGCTATCTTTTAAAGCAGATTCCAGAAAAAGAATCTTTTTCTGTAAGCCTTCATTGCTATCTTTTAAAGCCTGTATCAGTCCCAATAATGACTCATCTTTGTTCTTATTATTAAACCAGTGTTTGAACACTGTGTGAATTATTACGATGAATGCCAAAATGGTACAGGCCAAATATGCCTGAGGAAGGTCATATATTTCCAGGAGAATGTCATTCATCATACAGACAAAAAAGTTTTTAAATTCTTGTGAGGTAATGTTGTCTGCCATATTACAAGAATTACTCAAAATTTGTTAGTCAATTTTAAGGTATAAAATTATCAAGTACTTTTACTTGAAATAAGACACTGCTTGGCCTATCTTACCTTTCCGCGGTTCTGGGGGTGTAGTAGGACTTTTCAGCCAGAAGGAGGTGTTGGTATAGCACTAAAGCAGGTCCTGTTGAATGCCTTGGCTAGCAGCAGAGTGAGCACAGGCAGCTGGCAGTTTTTTCAGTGACCCCCTGGAGCTTCAGGGGGTGGAGACTTTCAGGCTGCTCTAAGCCCCTCTCTGCCTCTACAGACAATAGCCAGCAGGAGCACGGCTCCAAACAGGGGAACCAAGGACAGGGGACAGTGCCCTGTCTATTTTAACTAGGTGAAACTGTGGAAGCCTCGGGCTAGAGCAGGGAGCCGGATGGGGAACACCCCACTCACAGCGATTTCGCGGGTCTGGGGTTAAACTTGCCTTGGAACTGAGATGGGAGTAGCTCCTTTTCAGGAATGGAACCGTGTAAGTTTTTCCTGGTTTTACGGAACTCTGTGTTGGTAACCTGCAGCTTCAAGCGCCCCCCAGCTGCCAGCCCGGGAGGAAGCTGAGGGCAGGAGCCACCCAGGCCTTTGGAATTTGCCCCACGTGAGTGCCAGATATTGGTGAAATTACTAAGGCCACTCCACGTAGTTAAAAGGAAGATTTATTTAGTGGATAACTTACAAATGAAGGGATAGTTAGATGGTGGGTTCTGGAAAAGACTCAGCACAGTCCAGCAGTGTTCTCTGGAGAACTCCCCTTAGTCTACCTCTGCGACCAGGTCCAGGAAACAAGAGAGCGCTGTGTGTACTGATCTCAGGTCTTCAGGCCCTCCCTTGGCCCCGCCTTGTAGGCGTGATAGTTACTGAAGCCTCAGTGGGGGTTGGAACTTCCAGACCAAAGCTGGAATGGCTACCCACTACACATGTCTCATCCAGTCTCAGAGCTGTCCCATGTAGAAGCATGAGATTATATGTCACCTGTCTTCTAGTTTTTCTTATTTTCTTCCTTCATGTCTGCAGCCAAAATTTTTCAGGAGGTCTCTCCCAATCAAATCTGAGCTTTAATAATTTTTAAGGAATACATGGCTTTTTCTTTCCTGTGGAAACAAAGGCATAACCTCTTCCCCAATGCAACACATTTCCTGACTTCCATTCTGAGGTTATGTCACCCTTAGTATACATAGGCTTATTTAATTTAGCAGTTTTTTTTTCTAAAATTCAATGTATCTCAGTAGCATTTATACCTTTGATCATCAGCATTCAAAAAATTCAAAGTCAATAAAGCACCATATAGGATACAGATGCCCTTTGTAGTTCTGATGCATATGTGGGTTATTCTTTTTATATCACTGTTGTGGAATATTCCTTTATACTGTATGAAGATGTGTCACTGTGATTGGTTTAATAGAGAGCTAAATGGAAAATAGTTAGGCAGGAGGTATAGCAGGGACTTCAGTACAGAGAGAGCTCTAGGAAGAAGAAAGGTGGAGTTGCCATCAGAAGCAGAAGAAACAGACATACAGAAGAATAGGTAAAAGCATGAGTCACATGGTAACACATAGATGAATAGAAATGTGTTAATTTAAGTTATAAGAGCCAATAGGACAAGCCTAAGCTATAGGTAAAGTTTTTTAATTAATAATTAGTTTTCAAGTCATTTTTGTGACCTGGTGGCCCAAAGAAAAATCTGACTACAAATGGCATCCAATGTAGGGCCATGTATTTCCACATAAGACCTGAAAAAGCTTTAAAAATGTTCCAAACAAACAAAAAAGGAGCCAAACATGGCTTCTTAGTCCTAGACTCTCTCATGAGGGCCGTGATACAGAGACACAAATCCCAGTCATTGCCTGTATGCTTAGGCCACCAGCATGCCATGAGTTAAGCTGCAAGGCAGTTTAAGGTTTTGCTCATGCAGACAGAAAAGATTACAGATAATCAGTAAAGCAGGTTCAGACAGAAAATACCTCTAAACAGGTTACAGTGTATTTAACAATGTGGGTATGTTTAAGAAAAAAAAAAGAAAAAGCATATAGATAGTCATAAAAATAGTTTAAAAGTAACAAAGTCTTTAAATAGAGAAGTAAAGTAATAGAAAAAGAAGAGAGAATAAGCCACATAAAGATGGGAAATAGTATAACACAGGGAATTTGGACCTTATATGGTGCTTTGTTAATTTTGCATTTTTGAATGCTAATGAACAGACAACAGCTGCTGAGAGACATGGACTGTAGAAGGGACTGCTAACTTAAACCAACCTATATACTTTAGGAATGCCTTAACTTTAAAATGGAAGTAAAAAAGTGTATTATATTGGGAAGAGTTTATGCTTTTGTTTCCACAGGAAACAAAAGACTGTGGATTCCATCCAGGTTAACAGAGATCAGATTTGACTGAGGGGGACCTCCTGACTATCTTGGCTACAGACATGGGGAAGGAAGCCAAGGAACTACAGGACATGTGACATGTAAGCTGATCCCTTTGCATGGGAACAACTCAGAGGTGAGATAAGACATGATAAATCTTGTTGGCTACAGAGTCCACATCACTTAATATTATATGCCATCCTTTCATATGGCATGGAGAGAGACTTATATTACAGTTTGGTTATGCAGTTCAAACAGACTTACAAAGTTAACAGATGCCTTTTGCCTGCTCAAACATAGAACAAAAAAATCATCTTTAACTGACTTGTATACACTGAACATTCTATACTTGTGTTAATGCAGATATGTATGTTACCTTTGAATGTTTATGTGTTTTCAGAGCAATGGGACCAGACACCAATGACAATGGGTAGCCTATGTGATCCAGCCTCTCAGAGTGCTTCTGTTGCAGTTTCCTCAGAGTTCTGCATCCAGAACAGTTCTAAGGCTGCTGGCTGAGATGGTCCAGTCTCACAGACTAGTCCAGTCAGGACTTCAGATAAGCCTTACATTTTCCATCATATCAAGACTAAACAATAGCTAGCTTTCCCAGGACTTAAACATTATCTTAATATTCTCAGGGTCCCATAAAGTTGTTGTTGCCCCCAGAAAACAGGAAACAGTCTAGAGAACATGACACCCATATTCCCAAGGGGGTAGGATGGATGGTTTTTGGGCTTTTGTGAATTAAGGATGTTTATTATCATTTAGAGGGGTTAGTTACAAATTGTTACTGGTTATGGTCAGGGAGAAAGCTAAACAGAGGAGATTACATTCAAGGATCTCTTTCTAAAAGGAAAAAGGGGGGACATAGTACAGAAATGATGTGATGAATGGGTTTATTGTTGAGTCTAATTTTGAGCAACTATTAGCCTTAAAATTTCAAATTGGTATGGATTTTTGTATATTAATATAAATGTAAGATTATTTTTGTTATACTATACATATGTATATGTATGTTCCTATTCTTTGTGTAAGGTAATGTATCTCTGCAGCTCATTTAAAAAGGTAATCCAAAATTTTAGTCCTTGAAAGCTATTTAGGATAATAAAAAAAATATAGGTTCATCTATAAAAATCAAACTTATAGTCATGTTAGATATGTTTTCAAGGTCAAAGAGATATATATTTTGGATAGATGGGTGATCTTCAAACACTTCAAAGACCTACAGAATATGGCATTTAAAATGTTATAACATAAATTTTTTCATGACAGTATGACATGTTTACTCCTGGAAGCATCAATTTACCTTTAAAAAGAATAATGGGCATCAAAGAACCTTTATACTGATTTTGCTTCCTTTTGGGCAAAAGCTACCCACTGGGTAAAGAAACTGCCCTTGCTTCAACTGCTGACAGTATGCTGTCCAAATTAGATGAGCAGGACACAGAGGAGAGTGGCTGCCGAACTTTGCCAAGACAAGGTTGGACAGTCCTTCAAAAACTTCCTGCTTCACAAAAAAGTCTGTCAGATATTCTATGCTTGTAGCCCAAATAGATGCCCCAATATTACAGAGGAAACTTGGGTGACTTCGCAGGCAGCCATTTATTTCTTTTTTATTTAGACAAAAAGGGGGGGATGTTGTGGAATATTCCTTTACACTGTGTGAAGATGTGTCACTGTGATTGGTTTAATAAAGAGCTAAATGTTCCATAGAAAGGCAGGAGGTATATCAGGGACTTCTGGACAGAAAGAGCTCTGGGAAGAAGGAGGAGTCACCAGCTGGACACAGAGAAAGTGCAAGACATGCAGGAGGAGAGGTAAAATTGTGAGTCACATGGCAGTATGTAGATATGGATTAATTTAAGTTTTAAGAGCTAGTGGGACAAGCCTAAGCTATAGGCTGAGCTTTCATAATTAATAATAAGTCTCCCTGTTATTATTGCAGACTAGACACTCCAGACAAAATGTCCAATTACATATTAATTACTCTTTCTTTAAAGACTTCATCATTTCTAAACTATTTTTCTATGACTGTCAATCTCATTTTTTAATTCTGCAGCATCTAAGCACCTTTTCAAGCATACTGTCTCTGTGCAGAGGTTTTATCAGTCTGGACTTGGCTTTACAGTGTACCTGCAGCATTCTCTGACTGGGTGAGCAAAACCATAAGTGGCTGGGCTACCTGCTGTGAGGCTCTGCTTAGCTCTTGCTGGTGGTTGCTGGCTCTGCCACATTCACATTTGCAGGCATTGGTGCAGACTGTGACTAACCATCCCAGCTCTTTGGAAATTGTGTCTAAGTTGCTGCAGGTATTTGTCCATAGTGCTGAGTAGCACACCCATGCTCAGCTGCACAGCAAGGTCTCTTAAAGGAGCTGCACCTCTATATGCTGTGAGCACTGGGACTGTTTGAGAGACTGAGGTTATTAGGAAGCTATGTCCAGCTCCATGTTCAGAACTTTTTTTTTTTTTCAGAACTTTTTTTTTCAGGTTTCTCAGGCCATGTGTGGATGGATATAGGTGCCACGTGTTGGGCACCCAATGTAGTTGGACTTTCTTGCCAGACTTTTTTTGGACTGCCAGTCCCAAAATAATGACACAGAGACTTATTAATTATGAATGCTTGGCTTTAGCTTAGGTTTGCTCCCAACTAACTCTTAAGACTTAAATTAACTCGCTTATATTAATCTACATTCTGCCATATGGCTTTTTACCTTTTCTCCATTCTGTACCTTTGAGTCCCTCTGTGTCTGGATGGCAATTCCTTGTGCCTAGATTTATCCCCTGAGTTTCTCTCTCTGTCTGGAAGTCCCACAAACCTCTCCTGAGTAGCTATTGACTGTTCAGCTTTTTATTAAGCTAATCACAATAACACATCTTTACACAGTATACAAAAAGATTTTTCCACTACAAAATTCACCTCAGAGTTAATAGTCATTAATAATCATTGGCTCTTAGTAGTTGCATCTGAAATCACTAATCATGATACATGAAAGACAATCACAGAATATCATTCCTGAGGTATGATTTAAATTTGTGTAAGCAGGTATAGTCCCTTAATACCATGTGATGAAGACATGTACAAAGACGTTTCTTGTGATTTTATTTTCATATTTGCAGGTACTCGCTTCTTGGGAAATCACATTTGAGCATTACTCTAAGACTTTAGATTATAGGACTGGAATTCAGCACATTCAGAATCCCCAATTTTACTTTCCAAGTCTCTTTTTATCAAAAATGATTATATAGCAAATCACAGTTGTTTATAAGTTAATTTGTAATGCTTGCATTTTATTAGAACTATTTTCAAACTCTTTGTTCCATTCTCCCCTGGTGAGGGCATATGATTTCTTCAAGTTATTAAATTCTCTATTTTTTCATATGATGTTCCTTTAATTTCCTGCCTGGTTTCCTGCTTGGGATCCTCTTTAATTTCACTACTCTGCCATCCCACCTGCTTCTAGTACTCTTAAATTTGTTATGTCAAAGGCATCATTTTCATCCTAACTTGAATTCCAATCCAATGGGAATTTCTCTAACAAGTTTTAAAGACAGTAAAACATTTGTGTAGTTATTTATTTTATTAAAGTACAATGCTATAACTCTGGTGAAAGAGAGGCTTAAGACTAAATGAAAATGGATAAAGATGAATTAACACAATTAAGGAAATCAGAACAAATTATTAAAGAACACATTTTCCCACAGCCCACCAGATCTGATATTGTTAAATGGCAGTAACACCCAATGGAATACATCAACTGTGAAATCCTTTTCAAAACCCTACTCATCTTCATGTAATGATTCTAAAATCTATTTAAATGTGGTAACAAATTTGAAAACTAATGCTAAAATTCTGTCACCAAAAACATAAAAAATCATGGAATAAGGAAAATATTTCAATCTGTATTATCAGAAAGGGAACTGTTCTCAAATCCATGTATTAAGAATAGAGGGAGCCCATGCCTGACACTACCTAAATGGCCAGGATATGAAAGCTAGATGGCTTAGAGAACTATGGTAGACCCAAATATGATTGACAAAAAATAAACAAACAAATAAATAAAAAAAATCGATGAAATGTTTCCTAATTATAGTGTGCTACACTCAACATTCAGTGCCTAGCTCAATTGTCACCAGAGAGGCTTCATCTAGCACCTGTTTGGAACAGATACCAAGACCCACAGTCAAACATTAGGCAGATCTCAGGGAAATCAACCAAAGAAGGGAAGAAGGCTTTTAGGAACAAGAGGTGTCAAGGATGCCAGAAAAATATGGCCCACAGAATCAACTAAGCAGGGCTCATAGAGGCTCACAGAGACTGAAACAGCAGTGAAGGAGCCTGCAAGGGTTTATGTTAGGCCCTCTGCATACAGCATGGTTATTTAACTTGTATTATTTTTTTATGGAATCCTAACGGTGGGAATAGGGTATCTCTGAGGCTTTTACATGCTTATGGAACCCTTTTGCTTCTACTGGGTTGCCTTGCCCACCTTTGGTATGGTGGTTTATGCCCAGTCTTATTGCGTCTTGTAATACCCTGTTCAGTTGATATCCCAGGGTGGCCTGCTGCTTTCTGAAGGGAACTAGAGGAACAGTTGATCTGGGGGAGACAATAGGTAGGAGGAGGGACTGGAAGGAGGGAAGGAAGGGAGACTGCAGTTGGGATGTATTTTATGAGAGAAGAATAAAGGAAAGAAAAGGCCATTCATGGCATTGGATGTCTCAGCATTCTGAGCACTATGGCTACAGGATATAAGAATCTCTCTCAGGAGAAACTGAGAAGCTCTGAGGTCTTTTTTCCATGTCTCATGCTAATAACTCAAACCTCTAAGATCATCCTTTCTCCTTCACCTTTGTCAGCAACATTAGGAAATCCCAGAAAATTTCATTATATAAGTGTTGAGAATCACATATAAATAACCTTGACTTCTCTTCTTGATGGACTGTAATCTGTAAGATGAAATCAACTGTTCCCTCCTCTTGAAAAACAAAATAGCTATTTTGGGCTGGCAAGATGTCTAAGCAGATAGTGATTACTGCACAAGACTGGCAACCTAAATTGATCTTTGCAGTCCACATAAAAGTAGAAGAAAGTTAGGGTATTCACTAATCTGGTTCCCGGAGTAGACCAGTCCAGGTACCCTCTCGACTATTGCTGGTAGTCTAAGGTGGGGTCATCCTTGTGGATTCCTGGGAACTTCCCTAGCACCCTGTTTCTCCCTATTCCCATGATGTCTTCATTTATCATGGTATCTCTTTCCTTGTTCTTCCACTCTGTCTCTGTTCCAGTTAGAACCTCCCATTTCCTTTTGTTCTCATCCCCCATTCCTTGCCCTCCATTACCACCCCCCCTCCCAGTTTGCTCATGTAGATCTCATCTATTTCTTCTTCACTGGGCTATCTATGTGTCCCTCTTAGGGTTCTCCTTGTTAGCTAGCTTCTCTGGAGCTGTGGGTTGTAGTGTGATTATCCTTTGCTTTACATCAAGTATCCACTTATGAGTGAGTACATACCATTTATCATAGAGCCTTCATCCAGTTACTGATGGAAGCAGATGCAGAGATCCACAGCCGGGCACCAGGCCTAGCTCCAGGAGTCCAATCAATGAGAGAGAGGAGGGATTCTATAAGCAAGGGACATCGAGATCATGATGGGAAAACACATAGAGACGGCCAGCTATACTAGTGAAAACCCATGAACTGTGGACCAATAGCTGTTGAGCACCCGTGGGACTGGACTAGACCCTCTAGATATGCAAGACAGTTGTTTAGCTTGAACTGTTTTGGGGGCCCCCAGTCACGGGGATTGGGACCCATCCCTAGTGCATGAGCAGACTTTTTAGAGCCCAGTGCCTATGGTGGGACACCTTGTGCAGCCTTGGTGCAGTGGGGAGGGACTTGGACATGTCTCAACTGAATGCACCAGGCTATGCTGACTCCCCATGGGACTTGACTTGGAGGAGGTGGGAATGAGGGGTGGGTTAGAGAGGAACCTGCACGGTGGGAAGAGGGAGGACGGGGGTCTGTGGTTGGTATGTAAAATGAATAGAAACTTTCTTAATAATAAAAAAGAGAGAAAAAAGCCATGACATTCAAACTATACTAATAACTAACTAAAAAAGAAAAAAAAAAGAGAAGAAAGAACCAATTCTTCACAGTTGTTCTCTGAATTCTACATACATGTTGTAATATATATACCACAGTGCATGCAGGTAGATGGTTGCATGCACATGTGTGCATACACATGGGCCACCAATAATAATAAAAAATGATAAAAATAATAGCAAACACCAATAATAATAACACTAGTAATAGTATAATAATAATAAATATTAATAATTATTGACTGGTTTGTATGGATTCTTAGACCTGGTGTTCAATATCACTGTTTTTCTCACAACTATGGATGCGCATTTCCATGATAATACACGCTAGAGTCTCCCATAACTTTGTGGAAGTACAGCAGAAAGCAGCATTAAATTGATGAGTGGGTGACTAAAGGAATGCATGGTTAAGACTGCTTAATGTAGACCAAATGTACCATGAAATAGCAATGTATCAGAATTAGGATACACAATCATCCTGCTTGTTTTGAAATAAAATATGTGATACAATGCTTATGATTTATAGCATGAGTTCAGAAACAGATTATCGTATTTTTTTCCTCCCTTAAAATGATACACACTCCATTCTCTCACCAAAATCTGTGCCTAGTTTTCACGATCATCAGTCTAATGTTTCAAGTTCTTCAAAGTTGCTGAGGTAGTGAATGCATTTTTAGGAAATTGGTATTACAGCAAATTAAAGTTGGGTTTTTAGAGTTCTGTAAGAAAGGAACATAGTCAAAGTTGTTTGAGAGTTGGAGAGGACTCTTGTTTTGAGAAACACACTACTGTCTTTTCAATGTAATGTCAGCCATTATTTCATTAAATTCTTCAGTGGTTTCTAGTAATTGTCTTGAAAATTATCACGTATTTCAATAATACATACAGTCTGAAAATTTTAGTATATAACTCTACACATATATTTTACCTGAGTAAGGTTTTGACAGTCTTCCCTATGCTCAGTCACTGGACGATGTTGGCTTTTTGAACAGTGAAAGATTTAATTTTAAGCATGTGCAATATAGGTCCCAGCAGCAACGGTCCCACTGATTGGAGAATTGTCCCAGTGGAAATGAGGGAACATCAAAAGAGAAACAATGGTAGAAACTGATTAAAGTCATAAAAAGGAAATTTAAACCACATGCATAAAATTTTAGAGAAATACAGTGAAAATACAACAATATGCATGAATTATGGAATTTAATAAACTTTTACTGACTTAATATACTAGTAAACACTGCACATTGAAGAAATAAAAACATGAATATCACACAGAAACCTCCTGTCTGACCTATTCTAGTCATTATCCTCACATAAATATCATCAAAAATTTGACTTTCATCATAATTGATTTGCCTTCTGTTAAAGGAAACTTCAAGTAGGAAGTCTTTCCTTAATTTCACATTGTGCTAGTATACACATTGACAGCTTGATCATTTTTCATTGATGTGGATTATTTAATTGAATGAGCATATCCGTTATTCATTTATCCATTCTACACCTAATGGACTTATAGGTTTTTTCCTATTGGGAAATTATAAATGCTGATATTAACCTTTTTATATGGATCTTTCACAACTCACATTAGTCATTTCTTTAACAGAGGTATTGTTTTATGTTGGGTTATTTGTGCATTCAGCTTCATCTGATTCTGCCATTTCCAAAGTGATATGTTAATGTATATTCCTATCATCAGGGCAGGAGAATGGAGTTACTTCACAGCTTTGTTTAGAGTTGATAATTTTCATAAGTTCTTACTGCTGACATTTGGACAGACTTTTTATGTTATGTCATGGTTTAAACCTTGTACAATCAATTTTTATATCTCTTTTGAGAGTGTGTTCTTTAGTTTTTATCTATATTTAAAAAGTTGAACATCTCTATCTCTTTCTTTATTTTTAAAGAATTATTTTGTGGTATGATGGTGTGAGTGAGTGAGTGTGTGTGTGTGTGTGTGTGTGTGTGTGTGTGTGTGTATGTGTGTGTGTATAAGGGGCATGTGACTGTGCACACACAGACGCCAGAGGAGAAAGTCGGGTTATCTACTACATCTATCTTAGCTTTGTTGCTCTGAGGCAGGTTCTCTCATTGACTCTGAAGCTTGGCTGGAGACCAACAAGCTACAGTGATTCTCCTGTCTCTGACTCCTAAACCACATTACTGGGGTTACACATAACCAGAGTTGATTTTTATGTGCATGCTGGGATCTGAACACAGGTCCTCATGCTGTGTAACAAGTGATCTTACCTCCTAAGCCTCATCTCCAGTCTCTTGGGATTAGGAGGCCACAGGTGTTTTATATTTTTCACTACAGTTACAAATGGCTGAGGATCCTGTTGTGGATTAGATCTGAAATATTCCTCAAAGACTCATGTGTTGAAGGCTTGGCTCCAACTGGGGTAAAGTTGAAGGAAGAACACAAGGGTACTCCTAACATCAATGGTTTGACTCATGGATGAGTTTATAGACAAATGGGCATTAGGAAATGAGGACTGAGTGGAAAAAGCGGGCCAGTGGGAATACAGACTGTTTACAGTTTGCAATTAGTGTTTTGTCAGTTTGTGCTTTAAATGACCTTTTCCAATTTCATCTAACTTATTAGCTCTAATTAAAGAATATATTTTAATCATAAATTTTGATTCACTTCTTTCTTTTAGTATTTTTATATTTCTATATTAATTTGTTTTTTCTTGATCAATTGTATTAGTTACTTGTCTGTTGTGATGAGAAAATAGCCAACAAAAACAACTTAAGACAGGATGCTTTTGTGTGGCTCACACTGCTAGGCCATGGGCCATTCTGTATAAGGAGCAATGGCTGCAGAAGCTGTTTATAATACATCCTCAAACAGAGATGAATGTTGGTGCTTAGGTCACAGTTTTGTTTTTTTGCAAATTATTTATACCCCTAACTCTTCCATATACTCGTCCTTGCTGTCTTTCAAATTCATGACCTCTTTATTCATTAATTATTTTTACATGTATACACACACATATATAAACATATATATATATATATATATCATCCATATAATCCTAAATATAATATATTTGGTGTGTATAATGTTACTTGTATGTTTGTTTCCAGGGATGAGCATTTGATATTGGATAACCACTAATCTGTATGCTCTTCCCCTGAGAAAATAATTTCTCCTGTTTTTTTTTTTTTTTGCATTCCTTAGTTGCTTGTACTCCTCTTTGTATGGTTGATGTCTTATTGGCTTTTCCAAGCCCACTTTGGCCTGTTTCTTGTTGTTCTTTATATTCAGTTAAGCACTTGCAGTGGCCTTCCCATCTCAACTATCTCATCCTGGAACCTTTTTTTTAAATCTAGTGATGTGTTTCCCTAATTCTAGATCTTGTCAAAATAACAATTAATATTAACTAACACACTGGTACAGTTCTAAAGGTTATTTTATGATTTTTATATTAAAATATATGGATTAATTTCTGGCTAACTTATGAGAATATAAATTCAATGCATTTATTAATATAAAACGAAATGTTCTAGGAAAATACATGTCCACCTATAGTAAACATACATCCTGGAGCTCAGTTCAATATGTACCATTCATAGAAACTGTGAGTGGACCTGGGTAAACTTTTTCAGTTAGTAAGATTTATGTTTCTATCTTAGTAGCTCCTGTTTGCTTCTGATACTCCTTTGCTAAGGCATGATATCTTGAGAAGTCCTCAGCAGAGGTCCTTCCTCCGTGCTTTCCAGTTCAGATTTTGTGTAGGTAGCATCCTTCCTAATTCAGCCATGTTCCTCCTTTACTAAGAGATCAACCCTAGTCTTCCTCCTCTTTGTACATCAAGTATTATAAAACATTTAGAGTTGTAAAGAGTGGTTCTATTCTCAAGTGTTGCAGAAGATAAGTCATCAAATAGAAAATGAAAACATATTATGTAGCAGTTGAAGAAAATGGACAGATTAAAATAAAAAGTAGGTGGTTAGTATTCTGTTACTTTACATAGTACTAAACTATTATTTATATGAAACCAAATTTGAATCCAAAGACTGTCATTGAAGAACTATAAATAACAGTTCCAACAATTAATGATGATCATAATGAGTGCATAGCTTGGTATGGTTTTGACATTTGGGATTGCTGAATAATTTATAGACAGTAAGGTGCTTATAAATGGCAGTTTCTGTCTCCATTGTGAAGTAAGTGAACAAGAAAGGAACTGGAAGTTGTAACTTTGAATATGCTTTGAGGTTTTAGTTTATTCAGTTTTTAGTTTTGTGCTAAAAAAAATGCGTTTTCCTTATGCATTACAATTGTGTGAATGGCAGGGTATCTAAGTGGTTAAAAGGTTAACATTTAAATATCAACATTTGGGAAAACTAATAATCATCCATTAACATTTTTGAAACTGAGTATGATGGGACCAGAACACTGTGACTGGAGACTGCCTCCCTTGCTGCCTCCACTTTCTGCTGCTTCTGTAGTTCTTTTTCATGCTCTGTAATCCACAACCTGGTTCATTCCCTCTTGCATCTCCAGTGATGCTTGAACTTTTATCAATAATGACTAAAGCCTTACTTCATTTTTAGATTTAATAATAATAACCTTATCATAATCTAACACCTTTTTGAAATAACAGATCAATGAATGACATTTTTAATGAATAGCTGTTAGTTTTAGGTAATTTCTGAACATTTTATGTGGAAACTCTTATCTAAATATTTAAAGCTAGCATGTACATTTGAGAGAAAACATGAAGAACTTGTCATTCTGGGTCTGTTACCTCATTCAGAATGATTATTTCCAGATCCATCCATTTATATGCAAATTTCATATTACTGAACAGATGAATAATATTCCATTGTATAAATGTACTGCAATGTCATTATTGATTTATCAATTGATGATCATCTAGGCTGTTTCCATTTCTTGGCTATTGTGAATAGAACAGAAATGGATGAGCAAGTATCCTCATGGTAAGATGGGTCATTTGGAGAAATGTCTAAGAAGAGTATAACTGAATTGTGTAGTAGATTTCAATTGTGACTTCCATACGACTGCACCAGTTTGCACTCCAAGGAAGAATGAATATTTGTTCCTCTTTCCTCAAACTCACACAAGAATTTGTTGTTGCTTTCTCCCCCTTCCTTTGAAATCTTAAAGAAATTTAATTTGTGTTTTCCTGATGGTTAAGTATGCTGAATAGTTTAAAAACTATTTCTCAGCTTTTTGTATTTAATCTTTTGAGAACTCTCATTTCAGTTCCATGCCCCATTTTAAGTTGGTTGTTTGTTGTCTTGATGTGTAGTTTTTGTTTTTGTTTTTACTTATAATAGATATAATCAAGGCCAAAATCTTCCCTGAACAAAGTGTTTTGGCTTCTATTTGAAGGTTTTTGGATGACAAAAGAGAATTTTGAAATGTGACATAATCTGACTTAAATACCAAAAAAGAACCAATATAACTTCTTTAGGTATCATAGGTTTTAAGAGGATACTGAGAGTGTGTCATGTTGTAGCCTGGATGAGTTGGAAGTGATTTAGGTAGAACTGTATTTAGGCATAGGTTTGACTCAACTTATTTCATCTAAGAAATATAAACTCTTCTCACATTTCATTTGACTTAATTCTGTCATTTAGAGTGAGTAACCACCTACTAGTATGCATCAAGGGGCTTATAATTATACAATTTTATAAAGATATCTTAAAACAATTAGAAATTAAGCTCATGATCAATTAAATACATCTTTAAAATGTAACCTAGAGTGGTATTTTATTGATTTCCTTTTTGACAAATGAAAGAATTTTATGAGAATGATCATAATTGTTGGCAGTTGAGCCATTTGTCCCACTGTTTGGTTGGATTTTAAAATCCTGGTACAACTCATGGCATTTTAGTCCTGAAGAAATAGTCTCAGAGCACCTATAATTCTGAATATGTCCTTGAGAAACACCACTTGACAATCATAGATATGCATGTAATAAAATATGTTTTGTTATCCCACTTAACATTTCTTGGAATCACCTGCTCATCATTTCCCCTTGACATACAATGTGTCTGAGGTTTAAAGAGGAGTCATCTACTCCTTGGCCACTTCTCTTCATAGCATGTTGAAAAATAAAGTATTGTAAATAAATATAAGCATATTGTTTTCACTATTTACCTCAGTGCTGAATTGGTGCATACAGGATATTATTAACAAGCAACTGTAATGACAAGGAATTAGTTAGTGGATGCTTTGGCAGTAATTTGTATATAAAGGGATCCTTGTTCCTGTATGACATATGATCCCTTAGAACTACATTCACTCTTTTTTTCCATACTTTTGTATATTGTGAAATTAAGTTAACAAAAAATAAAATGTAGAGGAATGCATTTGAAGGACAGCCAGAAGAGAACATGGATATACTTTTCACTCTTTGTTCATTAGTGCACCCATCAAACACATTTATTGCTGTTGTGTGATGGACACTACAAAAGAGGAGCATAGGCGTGTATCATGTTCTCACGAGGATAAAAAACCATCATCTTATTCTGATCAACACAACCAATTTTCTACTGCTTTTGAGACTTACTGTTGTCTCATGTAATGTGGAGTCCATTTTGTGTAACCACCCAGCTATGTTACATGGTGAAGGGTGTTTGCCAGTGACTCCTTTGTCTTCCTCCTTACAGATAACAGTTGATAAAAACTTTGATTTTGGCTTTGTAGGCTTCTTTCTTCATAGTTGTTTGAATCATTTGTGTTTTTGGCTACAAGGAGTATGACTTTGAATTATGTTTCTTTCTTCCTCCACTTTTAAGAACATAATAAATATACCATTGTCAGAGAACTCTGCGACATGCTCAAGATACAGTAGGGAACTTGACAGAAGTGTTTTCTGTACAATCAACTGATCAGCACTTCTTAGTTGTTTGTGGCTTTAAAGCACAGTATATATTTGTCAAATATCTTCCCTTTATAGCATCACCATCTTATGTTTTTTTAAGCTATGGAAAAAAATAGTCTCTTTCCTCCATATATTCTATGTTAACCAGAACAAATTTAGTACTCTTTTTTTAAATAAATATTTTTATTTTATAATTAATTTAATTTTACATATCAGCCACTGATTCCCCTGTCCTCCCTCCTCCCACCCCCAAGGCTTCCCCCCCATAGCACCCCCCATTCCCACCTCCTCCAAGACAAGGTCTCTACTGGGGATTCAGCCCAGCCTGGTAGATTCAGTTGAGGCAGGTCCCATCCCCTCCTCCCTGCACCAAGGCTGGGCAAAGTGTCTCAGCATAGGTCCTAGGTTCCAAAAAGCCAGCTCATGCACCAAGGACAGGTCCTGGTCCCACTGCCTGGGGGGCCTCATAAACAATTCAGGCTCATCAACTATCTCACTTATCCAGAGGGCCTGGTCAAGTTCCATGGGGGCTCCTCAGCTATTGGTTCACAGTTCATGTGTTTCCACTAGTTTGGCTATTTGTCTCTGTGCTTTTTCCAATCATGGTCTCCATATCTCTTGCTCATATAATCCCTCCTCACTCTCTAGCTAGATGGACTCCCTGAGCTTCACCTGGAGTTTGGCCATGGATCTCTGCATCTGCTTCCACCAGTCACTGGATGAGAGTTCTATCATGACAGTTAGGGTGTTTGGCCACCCGATCACCAGAGTAGGTCAGCTCAGACACTGTCTCAGGCACTCTCTTGACCATTGCCAGTAGTCTATAGTGGAGGTATCTTTGTGGATTTCTGGGGACCTCTCAAGCACTCTGCTTCTTCCTATTCCCGTGGGGTCTTCATTTATCATGGTGTCTCTTTCCTTGTTCTCCCACTCTGTTCTTGATTCAGCTGGGACCTCCTGATCCCCTAAGCTAGCTTTCCCCCAACACTTGCCCTCCATTACCCCCCTTCACTCCCAGTTTGCTCATGTAGATCTTGTCCATTTCTCTGTCGCTGGGCTATCCCTGTGTCTTTCTTAGGGTCCTCTTTACTGGCTAGCCTCCCTGGAGTTGTGAGTTGCAGTCTGGATATCCTTTGCTTTACATCTAGTATCCACTTATGAGTGAGTACATACCATGTTTGTCTTTCTGCATCTGGGTTACCTCACTCAGGATGATATTTTCTAGTTCCATCCATTTGCATGCAAACCTCATGATGTCATTGAGTATTAATTAGTCCATATGCTTTCTCTATTTCTATTCATGTATTCGCTTCTCTTTTTATTTAGACTCATATCTGAAAGCTTTCTAATGGATTTTATGGCTCTATTTATTAGTTGTTGTCTACATGTTAGGCTTCACTTCCTTCTTTGCCTTTTGCTAACAATGAAATAGATGCCTGACCTTCTGTTACCTAACTAAGGTTTTGTCCTGACTTCATCCTTCCTGGGATGCTTTTCCCTGTATATATGCACATGACTCTCTATCATTCTCAAAATGCCAACTGCAATGAAATCTCTGCATTCAGTACCTCCCTGATGATTCTCTTAGAAGCATGGATGAATTTAACAGTGCTAGAAATATATTAACGCCTCAGTAGTTAAATTATAAATGAAGTATAAAGATAAGTAAATAATGTAAAGTTGTTACAGGAAGGCAACGAACAAAATAATTGGGAGACAGAAACTTATTTGGGTGAAGCAGTTAGTTGAAGCTTCAGGAGACTTCATTGTTTACTCCTTCTAAGAGTGAAGGATCAAAACGATCCAGAGAAAGGTGTTCTAGTTAAGGCAAACAAGACTGTCAAGACCCTGAAATTGGAAGTTATTATTCAACCCTAAGTTTACTCAAAGGCCTACTTTGTAAACAACAGTAGTGAATGAGGGATAAAATTGGCAAAATACAAAGCGGAGACCTGTAGACACTGCTAAGATATTAGGTCTTTATTAGAAGTGCAGCCATAAAGTAATTACAGGGTCCATAAGCAAAGAATAATTTAATATTATTAATAAGAATCACTCTTATTCTGTAAATTAGTTGACTATATGCGCTGGTTTATATGGTAGATTTGGATGCAAACAGTAACTAAGAAGATCAACCCAACAAAGTTTAGATTCTAATCCAAAGGGAAAAAGATTAGAAGAAGAAAAATATTATAAATCACAAAGTATGTCATAGAAGAGATGAAAATAAATGCAAGTATGATGTAGTAAAAAATATATAAACTCTCTCCAGTTTTTGACCTTTAAAGAATTCAGGAGAGAAAGGACCTCATCCTGAAGGTAAGTCTGGTAGTCCTGGTGAAAATAGACTGACAGTCAAAGCCAGAATAAGTCTATAGTTCTTATAGGTCAAGTTAGAGGATTTGAAGATGACAGTGACTGCTCCTATGTGACTGGTCAGCATGAGGTTATCAACTTTGTCATTCCTGATCTCTCCAGTACTCTACTAGCTTCAGAGGCTAAATAATATGTTTTCCCTGAGCCTGAGGCCAGTGGTAGGACTGACTGAGTCTTCCTGTCTGCTGAACGTTGACTGCCAGCAGAAACTGACAGCTGCAGGGAGTACTTGACTTCCACAACCTCTTCCTACAGGAAGTGGTTCACACTGAATAGGTTTTTCAAGCACTGAGAAAAATTCACTGTATAAAGTCTGGAGCACCCTTGTCTTCCCCAGTACCACAATATACTTGACAGATACTTCTTGGTTAGAATATACCCTGGGGTATATGAACTTGAAAGTTTCTAGCACATGACCCATAGCTTCAAAAGTAAGCGGAGACACCGGGGACTCTAGGCAAACAATAAAAGGAGGCTCTTAAAGGGAAAATAGCCTTTGTGTCCACCTGACTCTTCCTTTGTCCAAGTTCAATACTAGCCTCAACCAGAAGAAAGACAATGATTCCACCTTCAATTGGACACCTCTTCTACCTGGTAGATTGTAATATTAGAGGGCCCAGAAGAAAGCTATTCCAAATGCTTTTGACTTTATTTCCTTCCCCCATATTTTCCTTATATTCTAAAATATTTTACTTTTTCTTTATGCTTATGTATGTTTATGTGTACATGCATTCAGTGTACATGGAGGCAAGAAGAGGGAATTAGATTCCCCTGATCTGGAGTTGCAGGTGGTTGTGAGTCACCCTTTGTGGGGCAAACTGAACCTAGGTTTTCTCTGAGCATCAAGCATTCTTAACTACTGAGCCATATTTCTAGCCCTCATTTTGTTATAGCTTTTGAAAAAGCTTTTGTTTATAATTTTCACTCATCTTCTTAAACATCTAATTTTCTTGAGCATCTTCTCTGTTGTGCTATCTCCATTCACACTTTTTGACATCCTTTTTTTTTTCATTATACTTCTTACCATTTCTTTATTTAACCATAACTCTTCTCCCTCTCCTTCTTCTGGTCTTTTACTTTCCTCACTTACTAATTCTATATTTACTCTCAGTGATCTATCACTTTTTAGCATAATTTATGCCACTTTTTGTTCCATATTTCTTGATGTAAAAGTGGTTGGCTGTAATAAGTTTTAAATGTATTTCTATATCTTACTGGTTTGATGTTATTACTATCATAGTGTCTTTCTCTTCCTCTCTTTTGTAACAGGTTATATGTAGTGAGTCCAAAAATATAGTAGAAGATATTTCATTAGAAATACATGTACAGGGAGACCGCAATTTGGGGGGTGTGGGGTTGCGGGGTGGCTTGGGAAAGAGGACTGACAGGGTGATGAGAGGAGGAAGGAGGGGGGTCTGTGGATAGTACGTGGAGTGAGTAGAAAATTTCTTAATAAAGAAAAATGAAAAAAAAAGAAATACATGTACAAATCACAGCACAAGAAACTAAAAAAAAGGAAGGCAAAATAATCATTCAAATGACCATAACTGTTGAATTAACAAATCTAATGATTTGGAGATTGTTGAAATACTGGACAAAAAATTTAAAATTCTACTTATGAAAATGATCAATGGTTTCAAAAAGGATGCAGGCATTGAATAAAGTAAGGGAATCAATATAGAATGTGGATAAAAAAGTCAGAAACAGAAGAGAAAGTCCAAAATAAAAATGGAAATCTAGCAATGACACTGAGGTTTTGAAAAAAAAAAGTGTTGCTGATGAAAAACTCAATCAAATAAAAACCAGTGGAAAGTATCAGCAGTAGACTAGATTAAGCAGAAGAATACTGTCAGGGATAGAAGACTAAATAGAGGAAATAGTGCATCCAGACTCTAATAATGAAAAATACGAGTAATCATGACCAAAACTTTGAAGAATTTTGGGACACTATAAAGAGACCAAGCCGAAGAATTGATAGGGTAGGAAAAGGAGTTGAGACAAACAACAGAACATAGAAAATCTACTCAATGAAATTACAGCAAAAATTTCCCAGATCTACAGAGAGGAATGGGAATCCAGGCACTGGAAGTGTTTGGAACTTTGAATTGACAGAACTAGAAAAGAATTTCATGACATACTATTGTTAAAAATGCTAAGAATACAGAACCAGAATGTATTAAAACCTTCAAAAATAAAAGGTGCTACCTCATTTATAAAGGCAAATATATCAGAATAAAGTCCAATTTGTCTGGAAAAAATCCTGAAGCACAGATTGGTATATTTTAAGCCCTAAAGCAAATTACCAAAAAAGTTTAAAATATACAGCAAATCACATTTTAAAAATAATGGTAATATAGAAATTTTTTCTTTTTCTTTTTCTTTTATTTAAAAGCTGTTTTTTCCACTTTACATACTAACCATAGTTCCCCCTCACTCCCCTCCTCCCGCTCACCCCCTACATTCCCCTTACCTTACCCCACATCCACTTCTCAGAGAGCGTAAGGCCTCCCTTGGGGAGTCAACAAATTCTGGCATATCACGTTGAGGCAGGACCAAGCCCCACCCCCACACACCCCATATCGAGCCTAAGTAAGATGTCCCTCCATAAGGAATGGGATCCAAAAAGCCAGTTCATGCACTAGGGATAAATCCTGATCCTGCTGCCAGTGGCCCCACATGCTGCCCATGCCACACTACTGTCACCCATATTCAGAGGGCATAGTTCCGTCCCATGAAGGTTCCCCAGTCTAGAGTCAGTGAGCTCCAACTAGCTTGGGTCAGCTGTTTCTGTGGGTTTCCCCATCATGATCTTGACCCCTTTGCTCGTATACTCACTCCCTATCTCTATGACTGGACTCCAGGAGCTCCACCCAGTGATTAGCTGTGGATCTCTGTATCTGCTTCCATCAGTTACTTGGTGAAGGTTCTATGATGACAATTA
Organism: Peromyscus attwateri; assembly: GCA_902168425.1. NCBI lineage: Eukaryota > Metazoa > Chordata > Mammalia > Rodentia > Cricetidae > Peromyscus > Peromyscus attwateri. The sequence goes on along the minus strand of CABHPP010145802.1, from coordinate 22,931 downwards.
GGGTAGTCATTGATCTGATTACAGGGAAGGCCAGTTCAGGGACCCTCTCCACTGGTTCTTGGAGTCTTAGCTGGGTTCATTCTTATAGGTTCCTGGGAATTTCCCTAGCACCAGGTTTCTCCCTAACCCCATAATGGTCCCCTTTATCAAGATAACTCTTTCATTGATTTCCCTCTCTGTCCCTCAAGCAACTCAAGCATGCCATTCCCTCATGTACTCTTGATACTTCCCCTCTCCTCCTCCCCCTCAAGCTCCAAATTAACTCAGCACATCTCATCTATTTCCCCTTCCTAGGAGGAATCCAGCATGTCTCTCTTAGGTTCTCCTGATCATGTAGCATCTCTGGGGTTGTGTCTTCTAGCCTGCTTCCTTTGCTGCGTGTCTAATATCCACTTATGAGTGAGTGCACACCATGTTTGTCTTTCTGGGTCTGGGTTACCTCACTCAGGATGTTTTTTTCTAGTTCCATCCACTTACCTGCAAATTTCATGATTGCATTTTTTTTTTAGAGCTGAGTAATACTCCATTAATACATGTACCACATTTTCTTATTTCTATTCTTCAGTTGCAGGGCATCAAGGTTGTTTCCAGATTCTGGCTATTATAAATAACTCTGCTATAAACATAGTTGAGTGAATGTCCTTGTGGTATGAATGTGCATCCTTTGGATATATGCTTCAAGAGTGGTATTGCTGGATCATGAGATAGTTTTATCCCAGTTTTCTGAGAAATCACCATACTGATTTCCAAAGTAGCTGTACAAGTTTGCACTCCCACCACCACTGAAGGAGTATTCCCCTTACTCCACATCCTCTCAAGTAAAGGTTGTCATCAGTGCTTTTGATCTTAGCCATTCTGATAGGTGAAAGATGGTATCTCAGAGTGCTTTTAATTTGCATTTCCCTAATGGCTAAGGATGTTGAGAAATTCTGTAAGTGTCTTTTGGCCATTTGAGAGTCTTCTGTTGAGAATTCTGTTTATATCTGTACTCCCATTTTTAATTGGATTATTTGGTGTTTTTATGTCTCGTTTCTTGAGTTCATTATATATTTTGGAGATTAGATGTGAGGTTGGTGAAAATCTTTTCCCATTCTGTAGGCTGCTGTTCTGTCTTATTTACCGTATCCTTTGCCTTACAGAAGCTTATCAGTTTCAGGATGTCCTATTTATTAATTGTTGCTCTCAGTGTCTGTGCTATTGGTGTTATATTTAGGAAGTGATCTCCTGTGCCAATGCATTCCAGGCTACTTCCCACTTTCTCTTCTATCAGGTTCAGTGAAACTGGATTTATGTTGAGGTTTTTGATCCACTTGGACTTGGGTTTTGTGCAGGGTGATAGATATGGACAGGGGCGTTTACTCCTCTTTCTTACACTGGTGTGGCTTGTGCCTCTGCCTGTTCTTCCAGCTGTTGTGTTTTGAACCTGTGTGCATGCAGTCTGCTGTTTTTCCAGCTGGTGTGGTTTACACCTGTTCCTGTGTAGTCTACTGTCTTGTAGGGGAGGGCTGGTCACAGGGAGGGTGTTCAGGTGCTTGGGGTTGGGTGGTAGAGTGGGTCTTGGAAGGTCCATGTCTAGTGGGTGGTGGCGGTAGGGGACCAGCCTGGAGGCAGGTATCTCAGTTGTCTGCAGACTGGTGGTGACTGCACCAGAGCAGTGAAATTCCACCAGAGGTCAAAATAGACATTTTCAGACAAGCACTAAGCATATGATGCCTTGTCAACTACACAGAGACTAAGCCCCTAAACATTGAGCCATACTTGAAGGAGTGGCTCAAAGCATCCTGCTCCTTCTAGGAGATCTGACGGACTATGAGAGTTTCTGGAGGAGGTAGGAAGTCTTTGTCTTCAGGGATATAGCCTTGAATGAATTTTGCATCTTCCAATGGACAGTTCCACATTCATGGCCAAATGAATGGCCCTGGTTAAACCTAGTATGTCACAAAGCAACAGCAAAATAAGAAAAAAAAAAAAAAGAAAAGGAAAGAAAAAGATACTTGAAAGTGGTGTGGGGTCTTCGCAGAGGAAGGGGAAGAGGTAGGGTATATATGAGAGGAAGATGAGAAGGGGTTGAGGATAGGTGTGATCAGAATATTTTATATACATGTATGAAATTGGAAAGGAAATAATTTAATTTAAAAATTTAAGTATTATCACCATACTTAGCCATCAGGAAAATGTAAATAATGATGACTGTTGTAGTATATTATTTTAACTAGGCAAAGATGTGTTACATTTGTTTATGCTGCAGAATATTACTTTAACTGTGAAAGCTGTGTTACTTTTGTTTATGCTGCATTTGTTTAATCATGTAAAGAGGTGTTGCATTTGTTTCTACTTGCCTGCCTAAGGCACCTGATTGATTTTTAAAAAAATGTGAACAGCCTATAACTACACAGAAAAAGGATAGGCAGGGCTAGAAAGTGAGAGAATAAAGAAAAAAAGGGGAGAAAAAAACTAGGAGAGAACCAGGGACATGCCTAGGGCAAGAAGCCAGGCAGATGCCAGCCCACCAGGCATAGAGATGCAGTGAAAGTAAGATATACAGAAGTAAGAAAGGTAATAAACCCTGAGGCAAAAGGTAGATAAAGATAAACAGGTTAATTTATTTTAAAAGTGTTAGCTAGAAAAGAGCTAAGCTGAGGCTGAGCATTCAAAACTAATAAGTCTCTTTTATGATTTGGGAGTTGCTTCATGACCCAGAAGAAAAAGCCTGGAATAGACTACATTCTATTCCATTTTATCCAAGTCAAAATGGCTATCAAAAAGAAAATGTGTGCTGGTTTAGGATGCAGGGGAAAAAGTCTACATGCTACTGTTTGGAAAGTAAACTAGTTCATCCAATACAGAAATCAGTAATGAATATATCTCAAGTAATGAAGAATATGAATGCTGTATGATCCATCTTTGCCAGTCTTGGTTATAAATTTGAAAGAATCTAAGTCAGCATACCATGAAATATTTATGTATTCCTGTTCATTCATCTTATTCAAAATAGCCAAGATAGGGATCCTGCCTAGATGCCTATCAGCATGTGAATTGCTAAAGAAATGTGATGTATATACAGACACATGAGGCTTTATTCAATTATAAAGGAAGTGATTGTGTCACTTGCAAAAATGGATAAATGAATAAACTATTGCATTAAGCAAAATAATCCAGACTGATTAAAACAAAAATCACATTTTCTCTCACATGTAGGATGTGATGTCAAAGGTGTCTATTGTGGGAGTATGTAGGTGTCTAAAGTAAGGATGGAGATGGAAAGCATAATAGATGGAAGAAAGACACAGATTCAGTGTTCTCTCTAATGTACTGTCTAGATTGCATAAAATATATACATACCTGCATTTATGGTTATTTGATGTTACTTAAATTTCAAACTGCTGAAATTCACTTTTATTAATTGTTACAGATCCTAATTTTCATCTCCAGACATGTCCATTCTGTTATCCATATTGTATTATTTTGGTGATAATATTGATAGAATTTTTAAAAATTTGTGCATTGTTGTTAGAACAATTTAAAGATTAGAATGATTGCTTTGGTTTATAAATTCTGACTGTGTCTATGGTAACAAATGGTTCAATCTTCCAAGAAATTTATGGTTTATACCTGTTATTTTACATAGCTGACAATACACATCTATTTGTTTTCAAAATTATCATTTGTATAAAGATCACATGAAGTATTGCTTGCCTGTGTTCATTTACTTTTCTTATTCATGATGATATTAATAACAATTCTTCACTTCCTCTGGTACCAGAAACATTCTCAAAATTTTGTAAGTGACATTGAAGGTACTAACAACCCATGAGCAGAATATCTTGGCTTCAAAAGGACACCTGTTTTCCATTCAGCTATTAGGTTATCCTACTTCCTACTCTTTTTTTTTTTAATGCCATCACTTGAAAAAAGTGAAGAGAGGAGATGTGCATATTTCAATTCACAGTTAGGTCTTCATTACAAGTGTATTAAATTTAGCATCAGTTAATTTACACTCCAAAATACTCATATTGACTGCCTTTCTGGTCAAGAGGGGTTGAAAGTTGACTTCCAGTGAGACACATGCTGAGAGGAATTTTAAATCTTCTATGAAATTAAAAGAGTGTCCACTGATACTAATTACTTAAAAAGACTTCAAGGACCCTTAAATTTTCTGACTTCTCTAATGCCTGACTCTGCGTCACTATAGCATCCACTTTCTCCAAAACTACAAGGAAAACATCACAAATCACTTATGGCAGTAATTTCCAGATATTTCCTTCTTGATCTCTGAATCCTGTTTTAGTAATAATGTAGATTTTTTTTCAGAAAACAGATGTCCAAATGCTCTGATTATTCTATACAAGAAAACTGAAAGCATGGAGAAAATATTGCGGGGGCTGGAGAGATGGTTAGAGGCACTGCCTGCTCTTGCGGAAGACCCAAGCTCAGTTCTCAGCACCTATATGGCAGTTCCCAACTGTCTGTAACTACATATTCAGGGGATCTGATGCCACTTTCTGGTCTCTGCAAGTACCAGACATGCAGATGATGCACATACATAATGCACTGGCAAGCACTCACACACATCAAATAAAAATAAATAAACTAAAAATGTTATTGTTCCCAAATATAAGACAAAGCCTAGGCATAGACATTCTGCATTTTTTTTATTAGTTACATGGATTGCCTATAAGTAGTAAAGACATTTATCATTTTCAGGTTAATATAGATTATATATATATACATATATATATACATATATATGTATATATATATATATATATATACTTTCACTTCACAAAGTAACTCTTATTTTACATTCATATATGCTCTATATCCCACAACCCACACCATGTTTTGAAGTAGGAAATGGTGTTGTATGCCAAATAAGTGAAGAGATACATTACTCTGGAACTGAAAATATTTTATAATCTATATTACTGATATTCAGGTTCAGAAAAAGTAAAACAAAAAGTTAACTGCCTAAATTTCTTCCTTCCTTCCTTTCTTCTTTTCTTTCTTTATTATTTATTTATTTTGTTTTTTTGAGACAGGGTTTCTCTGTGTAATAGCTCTGGCTGTCCCAGAACTCGCTCTGTAGACCAGGATGGCCTCAGCTTCACAGCGATCCATATGCCTCTGCCTCCTGACTGCTAAAATTTTTATAAAAGAAGCATTATGATTTCTTAGGACAGAGAGGGATGTACTTCCATTCCCACATGCATGTTCTCCTATGAAGTAGCTGTAGATAAACACCAGACTGCTTCTCAGGGTTTTAATTGCTTCTCTCTTGTTCAAAATTAAGATCAGTCTCTACATGTACTCTACTTCAACAACCATAATGAAAGATTTAATCATTATAATATTCTGTCCAACAAAATGCTTAATTGCCTCACATTTTTCACAGTGTAAATTTGAGGGGAATGCTCATCCATACTCTCTGAGTCATCACAATCTCAAATGTTGTTTGATTCAGGGATATTTACAAGATGCACAGGAGAGCAGGTTGACCAAAAACTGGGGCCAGCATTGGAGCATGTCTGAAAGAGAATGAGTACAAGGAATCAGAAGGTCTCTGCTACACTTGGGCAGTTTTCTTCATGTATTGGTGAGGTACAGCAGCAGCTAAAATAACTTGCTGTTTGCCTTCACTGCAAATGCTTTGCAGCAAATGGAAATAAGGTAAATGATATTTAGAGCATTGATATTTAGTATTAGATATGTTTTAAGATTTCATTCTACATTAAAAATATTACTTTATGATATTTGAACTTTCATGTGCAGTCTCCATAAAATATTGTTGCACAGATCAGTTAGACATGTATAAGAGTGTGAATTTTTCTTTTGCACATCTAAGCAGGGAGAGAGGCACCACTTTGCATAACTATGTAAAAATTTTATCACTCTATTATTTTTATAGACATTTTGGTTTTAATCCTTTTTGGAAATTATCTTCTTTTAGGCTTCTTTTTAATGAGGTTTGCATCATAAATGTTCTTTATATAAGGATTATTTTTAAATTGACCTATGAAGAGAGTAACCCAGGGGTTGAACACCAGTTTTTATGTCATCATTTTATGTTATGATTCAAGCTATCGATCTGTGCAATGTGTCTTGCTGGTTTTCATGATATTGATATTTCAGTTATGGTCTTTAAAATGTGTAATTTTTTTTACAATGCCCAGTGAAGGGTAGATTTCTTAAGACTTAGAAGTTAAATGAAAGGTGATAAATTTTACAGAAGAAAGCCATAGTAAAATTCATAGTTGTTTAGAAAAAATGCAATAATTGATTCTTTATATTTTACTTCTTATCATCGAACAGTTTAAATGTAGTAGTTATATTTTTGGTAAACAAAATAAAAATGTTTCCAAAAATAAAATGTGCTTTAGGAATAAGAATTTATGCTGAAAGAAGTCAGTAAAACTACTTTCCACAAAGTACTTATGTATCATGAATCTACATGACTCTTAAGAGGTGTGGAACTCCTATTGGTTAGAACATTGTTTATTTCCTTCCATTGAAAGTGCTAAACCCAGGTTTAAACCAATTATGACCAAGTCACTGATATATCCAATTATGGCCAAGTCACCTATATATATTGGTTTTTCCAACACAGGGTTTCTCTGTGTAGTTTTGGTGCCTTGTAGGGCCCGTGCCCCCTGTTTTGGGTAGCTATTGCCTTGCTTGCTGGCCTTGACCTTGATGTCCTCCCTATGCTGATTCCTTGCCAGTTTCCTTCCTCCTGAATGCTCACCCGAAGTTCCTTGTTTGTGTATTCTGCATATTGGTGTTAACAGTTTAGATGCAAGAATGTAGAACATCAGTAGTGAACTTTTGCCCTCCGGGGTTCTCCTATTGTGCTGTATGCCTGTATTTAAGGCCTCCTCCCTCCTTCAATAAATGGCATTCGGCATTCTACTGAGGCGAATGACCCACTGTCTCTTGTCTCTGTTTTTTGATCCACAGCCCCTTGCTCAGACATGGTGAACGCGTGGTAGTAGCGCGGGCGTTATCGCTACAGTACCTGTCCTGGATCTTGCTCTGTAGACTAGGCTGGCCTCAAACTCACAGAGATCTAGCTGGTTCTGCCTCCTGAGTGCTGGGATTATAGACCCGTGTCACCACCGCCTGACCTCAAGTCACTGATTTATCAATTGCTTTCCCTTATACAAAATTTTCATGTTGTTTTTTCTTTCTCATATTAGTATTATACCAAACTCTAAAGACTTCAATATATGTATAAATAGCATATTTAACATATAAATTCACATATATATCCACACATGTGGAGAGAAAAGAGAAAGGAGAGAGAGAGAGAGAAGAGAGAGAGAGAGAGAGAGAGAGAGAGAGAGAGAGAGAAAGGCTGATAGAAAACACTCAGTTTCCATCTGACCAAACAATAGTAGGGAGCTATGTATCCCAGCCAAGACTACAATTAGAAATGAGTTTCTTCTGGTGTAACCAGGCATAAATCGTAAATTATGAAGAACTCATAGAAATTGGTTACCATCAATTTAATAAATGTAGTCAGATTTTTCTGTGGGCTACTAGTTCACAAATAATGATACAGAAACTTATTAGTTATGAAAGCTCAGCCTTAGCTTAGGTTTGTCCCACTAGTTCTCATAACTTAAGTTAACCCATTTCTATTAATCTATGTTCTGTCACATATTGCCCATCCTGTTTCTTCCATGTCTTCTCTCTGTGTCTTCCTGGCAACTCTGCCTTCTTCTTTCCCAAGTCCTCTCTGTTCCCAGAAGTCCCACCTAACCTCTTCTTGGCTAGCTATTGGACACTCAGCTCTTTATTAAACCAATCACAAGAAGCGTTGGCAAAGATACATCTTCACAATGTAAATAGAAAATTCTGCAGCAAATAAAACAAATATTTCAGATTTATTTAGGTATTTTCTGTATTTTTTCTAAAATATATTTCAATATTTAAGATGATAAAAACATCACTCCCCAAACTATTTCTATAAAATATATGAAATCCTTGAAAATAAGGAAACTTACTTCATTTTATTATTTTGAAATTTTATTCTTCTCAGATATCCTCTTGACTAAAACACAAAAGTCCCATTACTTGTAGATAATGAATTTACATTAGTATGTGTAATTTTAGACATCTCAAGATCCATTTGATTCAAAAGATTGGACATTATCCTTTGCCTTTAAATGAGTACTTTCCTGGTACATTTCACATTCTGAGCTTGTCAGAGCTTACTACTCAGCAGAGTCTCTGCCAAGCATCAGTATACTGTGATCATTTTTGTCTCTGTGTAATTCTTGGTGCTCTAATCAGTTTATTGCTTAGATACTTCATGTATGTACACAAATTAATACCAATTCAAGCTACTCTTAGGCATCCATCATAGCTGGCCCAAAGCAGCAGACATAGACACTATTTTCTTCTTCGTAAGCAATTAGATATTTTCTGTGATTCAATTGCTAACTGTTGGGGGAGGTTGTCTCTGTGAATGATTCCATTATTTTAAAAAGAATTAGCAATTATCCACACTGCTATATTGATTTCCACTCAATTATATCTTGAAATGAAAAATACTGATAATAAAACTTTTCATTAGAACTCTACTACAATAGATTTAATGATTTAATTTAATTTAATTTAATAATGAATAAATTGGTTGCATGCATGTTCCTTTAACTAGCTTCATTTAGAAACAACTTGGAAAATATAACAGAAAATGTTGTAATTGAAGTAAGCATGAAGGAATAGATGTAGTAGAACTCTAAAATATGTTAATTAAATAAGGAGAGGAAGACTGTTAAATCACAATTTCTTTTTGTCATTTCAGCCTTATCAGTATTCCTTTTTAAAATTTATTTTCTTGTTTTATGCAGTTGATCTGCCATGTATGAGTGTGCCCTTAAGGAAAATGTCATAATAAAATAAGACAGATATGTGAAAATTAGTATTTTAATATATAGGCACAACACATTAGATGAAGACTTGCCACTTTCTGCTACTGATGAAATATCAACATGGTAGTATTTTCTATGACAAGATGAAAACTGAAAAATTATTGAACTGACTTGTTTCCTTCCGCTAAAATCTAAGTGTGGTTCAATTTCTTGCCAAAAATGCAATGATATGTCAGTACGTGCTTGTTCTCTTTCATTAGTATGTCCATTGATTTGAAGGACTTTGTCCTAGCCAGCATTCTCTATTTGGAAGACTTCTATAATCATTGAAATTAGGTAGATTTGGTAGTCTGTATAATTTCCATGTTGTTGTAACATGTATACTGAAATTTTAATCCACACTTAGGAATTCATAAGTGAGTGGATACAAGAATGAAGCACCTCCTACTCTGAAATGATAAAGCTTTGTATTTCTTGGGGTAAATGAGACGAGGAACAAAAACTATAGTAAAGTTAAAACTTTGTAGTTCTCAACCTTCCTAATGCTGCAGCCCTTTAACATAGTTTATTGTGGTGATCCCCAAACCATAAAATTATTTAATTGCTACTTCATGATTGTAATGTTGCTACTGTTTTAAATCATAATGCAAATATCTGATATGCAGGATATCTGATATGTGCCCCCCCCAAAAAAAGTCGTGAGCCACAGGTTGAGAACTATTGGTTAAAAGCAAGACCAAAATTAGGAGATATTCAAACAAAATTCCAGAGAGAGGAAGTGAAAAGAAATATTGAACATAGCATCCATCTGAAAACTTTTAAGTTGAGGATCTTATTATTTCCATCATTTTCCATACATATTGAAATTGCTCGATGTGAACCCTTCAAGGTTGTTCAGCATTTGAATCAAACTGGAAATGGGAAAATGCTGAGTAAGTAACTATCTCATGAACTAAGAAATGCACCCCCAATAAATTAAAATACCATGCTTGCTTATTTTCCTTTCCTTTCTTTTTTCTTTTCCTTTCTTTTCTATTTCTTTCTGTCTCTCTCTCTGTATCTCTCACTGTCTCTCTCTGTGTATCTTTCCTTCTTTCTTCTCCCTCCCTGCCTCTCTCCCTGCAACCCTCCCTCCCTTCATTCATTTCTTTATTTTTTTCTTCTTTTTCACAAACATGAAGTTAACTTAATGTTTTTTTAAAGATCTATATTTTTTATTTAATAAGTTATGTAACTGCTTGCATGAAAATATGAGTCTTGCTTCCATGTCTGTGACACATACAGCCAGATAAGGGTGTGGGATCCTTTGGAAATGAGGTTATGAAGGTTGTGAGCTGTCATATGGGTGCCAGAAATCAAGTCTTGTGTTCCACAAGAGCTCCAAATTCTGTTTACTTCCGAGTCTGTCGTTTTTGCCACATTGCAACCAGGAACAATCTCTTGATTGGATTTTTGATGTACAACTGAAAGTGGATTGCATAGACAACCTTTGAAGAGCTGCTCATGCTGGACTTATAAGAGGCTTTATACAAAAGGAAAAGATTCAATCAAACAAGCAAACAAATAAAACAATAAACAACATGGTTATTGTTTGGTGGTCTGGTGTTCACTGGATCTAGTACAAGTGTCTGCATATCTATGCAACTACTGCATCTGAGAAACAGACTGATCAGTCAATGAGATTAATACTGATTCTTATGCAAGAGTAATAAGCAAACTTATTTCTCATGATAAAAACTGCTTGATTGTGATGGTTCCTGTTTTGACTAATAAAGATGTGTTTAAAATTAATTATAATGATTTAAAATGCAATCCCTTTTATACCAACTGAATAGCAAAAAATAGCCAGGTGGTCCATACCTGTAATCTCAGCACCTGAGAGTGGATGCAGGAGGATCAGGAGCTCGAAATCATTCATGGCTACATAGCAAGTTTGAGGTTGTCTTGGGATATATGAAACCCCAGGACAAAAACAAAACAAAACAACAAACAAGGTTTCTGTACTGGCTAGTTTTTTGCTAAAGACACAAATGAAGTAACCTGGAAAAGGAAGTTCAAATGAGTAATTACCTCTATTAGACTGGCCTGTAGACAAGTCTATTGGTGTATTCTCTACATTAATAACTGATAGGGAGGACTCCGCCCATTGTGAAATGTGCCATGCATGGCAGATGATCCTTGGTTTAATGAGAAAGCAGCCTGAGAAAGCCATAGGAAACAAAGCAGAACACAGCACTTAGTCTCTGCTGCAGCTCCTGCCTCCAGGTTCTTCCCTTGAGTTCATGCCCTGACTCCCCCAAGGACAGACAGTGAAAGGGTACCCAGGCTTTGTGGGAGCATGAAAGTTACCAGAGTCACATCATATGGTAAGGTCTCACTTGAGAGATTTATTAAGCCCAATAAGAAATGGCTGCTTCTGAATGGGAACCAGAGACAGCTGTAAGTAGAGATGGGATAGAGGTTTATATAAGGTAAGCAGGATTATGTGCACATAGGGGTGAAAAATTACAGCAGTTGTGACTGAGTCATTGATGGTGGAGTGGGGGAAGTCCAAGAAACCTAGTTCTGGAGTTAAGCAAAGGTCAGGGCTTTAGTAACTTCCATTTGCCAAACAGACAGTGATATGGAAATATAGGCTAAATAAACCCTTTCCTCCTCATGTTGGTTTTGGTCACAGTGTTTACCACATAATAAAATGTAAACTACAGTAGTTTCTAAAAATGAAGCAATCTGCCTGTTAATCAGTAGAAAAAGTGCCAGACATGTTGGTACATGTCTATTATCTTATCACTTGGGGATTGAGTTAAGAGGATTGTGAATTCTAGGCCTGTCTGTGCTACATATTAATATATTATTTCAAAAAAAAACAGTGAAAAGGAATGGATGAAAAAAATGAAAAGCAGAAAACAACAAAAAATAAATGATGGAAAATACGCACACACACATACACACACACACACACACACACACACACACACACACACACCATTTTGAGGTATGTTAGCTTTCCTAATATGAACAAGTTAATAAGACAAATATTTTGGCTCACAGATTTGGAGGTCTCTATCTGAGGGGCCACATTAGCACCATGGCTAGGCTTTTCCTGGCCCTAGCCTCCACTAGGCCTGAGTTTCAGTTTAGTTTCAGTTCTGTACCCTGTTCGGTTTCAGTTTCTGTTTCTGTTTCAGTTTCTGTACCCAGTTAAAGTAGGAAGAGGAGCCCCAGCCAATCATGTTCAGAATGACTTTATTTCCATCTGGATGCCTCTAAAAAGAGTCTGTCAGCTCCATTTGGGGTCACAACCATTTTGTTCTCTGGCTGGCAGACCCCTGCATGCTGGAATAAGCAATGTTCTTGTTGATTGCATATGTGAGTGGTGGTCTTTGTTTTGCGGGGTGTTCTGTGGACCATAACATATCCACAGTCTACAAGATCCATTACTCAGGCCTTGGGTAGCAAGACACAACACATTTAGGATTGTGTAGTGAGGTGAAACCACTACTTGATAGCCCAAACACTGATGAGTAAAAGGGGCAGAAGCCCATGAGCCACATCTCTCTTGGAAAGCTTGCCACCCATGACCTAAAACTCAAATTATGCCCAGTCTCTTAAGGTTCTGTCAGCTCAAAACAAGCTTGGGGGGCATTTAAGATCCTGTCTGAGAAATCCAGTTTTGAAATATGGCTACTGAGATTTTGAATTATCTTCTTTTATTCCTTCTTGTTTATTGATGTAAATCTCTAATGCAATGAATTTTCTTCTGATGTTTGCTTTACTTCATCTAACTGATTTAGTTAGGTAGCTGTTTTGTGATCACTTCAGTCTTTGCTCAAGAATTATTGAAAGGGCACTTAAAAATATTTATCTTCCTTTCCTAGATATAAGGGTCTCTGGAACTTCTGCTCCCTGATCTGTCATCAAATTCTCAATTTATGTTATTTAAGAATGTTTTAAAAAATTAATTATAATTATTCATTATTAATACAATTGTACATTTTAAAATGTATTAACTTGTTTTTGAGGTTGAATTTATTTTCTATTTTCTCATAGGTCTTACACATAAATTTAAATGAAGAAAATCTATGTATGCCTAATATAACTAATGTTTATCAATTATATTTCTGCATATCTATGCACAACTTAATGTATATATATGTACATAAACATGTACATATATGTATATGTATTTCTTATCAAAATGCTTACCTTGTTACTCAGGGCTTTTGTGTTCCTTGTTTTGTTTTTGGTTACTAGATCCTCATAGACTGAAAAAGCAGATTAAAGTCTAACATATTTAGGGCTTTAACCTTAATTTTTTACAGTTTTACAATTTTATAGTTTTCTTTTTTATTGGAAATTTTTGCTTTGTGATTCATATTGTAGTTGTGACCTGCCATGTGGGTGCTGGGAAGTGAACGTGGGTCCTCTGGAGGAAGAACAATCAGTGCTCTTAACCACTGAGCCATCTCTCCAACCCCATTTCTGATTTTATGTTTGTTTGTTTTTTCAAGACAGGGTTTCTCTGTGTAGTTTTGCTGCCTGCTCTGGATCTAGCTCTGTAGACCAGGCTTGCCTCGAACTCACAGAGATCTACCTGCTTCTGCCTCCCAAGTGCTGGGATTAAAGGTGTGTGCCACCACCACCGGCTTCATAGTTTTTGATAAAGACTTAAAAGTAGGTTTTGTGTTCATTATAATTGCAATGTTGAAAATACAGTTTTCAAATGAATTCTAACTCTTTAGTTTTTATCATATTAGACTTGGATTTCAACATTATTGTGGTGGTTGTCTATCACACTGTGACACCTGCTCACTTAAATGAGCATGCTTTCATGAATTATTTTGGCTTCTGTAGAAATAGTACCACAATGACAAAGTAAGTCTTAACTGGCTAAGGCAAAAGAAGTAACATAATTATGGGCTCAGGTAATGCTAGTCTGCATGTAGAGCTGTTTACTCATGCTTTGGAGCATAGATCCAGATTCCTCAGCCTGTATTTCCTATTTTATTTCTCACTTTCTTTGGATCAAGGAAACATGAGTTGTCATTTGGGGACAGTTTGTTCATCCGTCTAGACTTTGCAAGTTATTGCTTCTCTGAATTGTTATCCACCTATAGGGAAAAATCCATAGAATTCATTATTGGTTGGAATACAGGCAACATTAAATTTTGAGATGGAATGTTGCCTAAGTGTGTCACTGGAGACAATAAGGGAAAAAAGTTACATGCTTTGGTTGAAATTTGGAGTCACTTCTTAGTTTGTCTTTTCTATTACTGACTAGATTTTCTGCATTGCTTGCAGGCAGATCTTATTTCTATTATCAGTTTCCTCACAAGCTTTCCTTGACCTGTTCAGTCTTAGTGTCTCCATCACAAGTTTTGCCTACATTTATGTTACCATTATTATATATTTTATTTTATATATTTCTGCTTCATGTTTTTATTGTAAGAACACCATAAAGATTATTTCTATTATTTCATTTGTTAAATTAAATTAATTGTTATAATTGTGCTTTGCTCTTGTGTCTTCACAAAGTGTTTTGTTTTGTGCCATCCAGTCTCTTAACCAGGTACATTATATCATCTCTTTCCCTCCATTTATTAACTGTTAATTGGTAAATGTAATTCTTTCACTCTTCTTTTTGACTAGTGTGGTATTTATGAAGAATATTTTATATTATTATTAACTACTGTCACTTAGGGGAAATTAAAAAAGTCGATTACTGAGAAAACTATTGTTACCTAGAAATATTTTTCATTTAATGAAAAATTTTATAGAGATTTTAGGTAAGGTTCTCCCACTATCATTGGAAGCTATACCCAAAATGTCTCACTAACATGACTGCCCAAACATGAGATGAACAAGGATGACACCAACAACATGCTAAATTGGATGGAGAAAAGACCATGAGGCCTCAACCCTACACAAAGAACTATAGGCAAATGAGTAAAGCTGGGAGGAAGAGTGGTTGCCCTTTCCAGGGAAGATCACATGAACTGGTTGCCCAGTGTCAAATGGTCAACCCTAAGAACATATGTATAATTAACATTGTGTGGACTCAACAGATTATATTTAGAATATACATGCATATGCATATACATATATGCCTACACAGAAAAACAATTGATTTCAAAATAGGCCATGGATTTGAAAGAGAGCAAGAAGAGGTATATGGAAAAGTTTAAAATGAGGAAAATGGATGGAAATATTCTGTAATTAAATTACAGTGTCAAAATTAACCAAATAAAAACACCTAGATAGTTACTTGATTTCCATCCCAACTAATGTCAGAATGAATTTGGGTAAGTAATTCATAAAACTTCTTCGCATTTATAATCCTGTTTGCTTAGTATTTATCATTTATATCTATTTCTGTGTATGTATTTTCACCCCCTTCTAAAGAGAGTTGAGAATGTATTACTCACTTTAAAGCATTCACTATTGCTTATAGAAACATTTCTCAATAAAGCTATTTTCAAACTTGATGCTAGTTCATACTTTAAAGTACTAGACAGTGTTAACTGAAAGCTTGCTAATCACACACACACACACACACACACACACACACACACACACACACATTAAATGCCTTTAAATGATGAAAAAGATGACTGTCAGGAAGCTCAAGGAATACCATCAGATTAACAACTGAACAAAATTCATACAATATTACCAAGAATTTCTCCATGCAGACAGATTGTAAATTGAATTCTTATTTCAAATATGTATAAAAATCTCTATATTTTAGAGCCAGGGAAATATTACATTACAATTTGCCCCCCAGCAACATAATCAGACAATTGCGGTTAGCATTAACATAGAAAGATAGGATGCATGGTTACTGGCTTCTGTCATACTCAGCTGCAGATTTTTTGTATCTTTTCATCAACTTTAGTCTTGAAATTTCAGATGGCTACTATGTTCATTTACTGTATTCCTTAATTTAGCCATAAAAGGCAATATGTTCTTCTATAAGGCTAAGGGTGAATGTAATGATCCAAGACATCAATAATCTAGGAACTATTCCTCCCTTTTAGTGTCAGACTTCCTTCACATCTCATTTCTTCTTTTTATTTAAAATAAATTTTTAGAGCCCCTGAGTTTAACCAGAATCATATGTATGATCATGGGTTTGAAATTATGCATTGGCATTTGATAAGCTCCTTAGTAGAGAGGGAGATTAAAGAGAGTAGGTATTGAGTTATAATAATTAGAATGTACTTTGAACTTGTATTATGTTATCAAAGAACAAACTCAAAGTTATAAAAATTCAATGTTTATTCCTATACATGTCTTAATTCAAAATAATGTCCAATAAGCAAGCTACAAACAATCCATATAACTACAGAGTTTAGTTATAGAGTAAGAGACAAGGAGGGAGAGATGGATCTCCATAAGAAGGGGAAATAGGATAGATAGTTATGGATGGATGAGGGACAGTTTTATAATGGGGAGATCAAATGCGGAGGAAGAGGGAGGAGTGGGGAAGAAGGAGGAATACAGCAAGGGACAGCTAAAACTACGGGATATTTGAGGGATTGCATGGAAACCTAATACCATAGAAGCCTCCTAAAATATATACCTATGAAAAGGTGATCTAAATTAAATTACCAAATAACAAAAGAGACTGAGTCCCAATTGAACATCAATTTGTGGAAAGCAACCAAAAGCCTTGGCAATACCAAATTGATGATAAGGCTCTGTTGCTGAAGACAACACCTACAAAACTCAATAGCATGAAGAAGTTGAGCTGGTGCCTAACTGGATCCTTCATGCCCACATTTTAGTATTCACAGTACTGGAAAGTACTCTGCAAACTAAGGAGAAAGGTAAACCCCAACTCAGCTATGAACTTTATAATCAATAATGATGACCTGATTACAAGATACTCTGGTGTAAATGCTTGCAGGAATAACCAACCAATATCTGATTTGATTTAAGGCCCACTCCATGAGATGGAACCCATACCCAACACTGCTTTTATGGTCAAGCAAGGATATGAGATTAGATAGCTCAGGGACCTAGGGAAAAAAATACTGTACTGTTCTGCTAAAGGAACATAGCAATGGAATGACATTTTGCTGTATTCAGAGATCAGTGCCTTGCTCTGCCCATCATCAGAGAAGCTTCCTCTTAGAGCAAATGGGAGAAAATACAGAGACCGACAGCCAGACAATGTGCTTCAAGACCTTGGAACACTCAGCTTCAATGGAATGTGCCCATCAAATCTTTCCACTAAGGGCTCAAGGGACTTTCTGGAATAGGGAGCAGAAAGAGTGTAAGAGCCAGCGGTGATAGAGGATACCAAGAAAACAAGGCCTTCTAAAACACAGCACAATCAGTACGCCTACGAACTCACAGAGACTGAGGCAGCATTCATAGGGCCTGAAGAGGTTAGTACTGGATAGGGTCCTAGAGCTGAGAGAAGGGGGCACATGTCCATAACAAAAAGTCAAAAGCTATATCCTACTGATAACCTCTTGCAAACAAATATTTAGTTTTCTACAATGGGGTCTTACTGGAGAAACAAGCCACTCTTAGGTCCCATGCTTAGCAGTGAATGATCAATACAAAAGAAACTCAGTGTCATCTTTGGAGGTTCTTTGTCTCATAAAATGTCAGGGATTTTTTTTAGCTTTACATGGCCTTCATATTTATATTATAGCTCCCAGATTTGTTATTTTATGGGATTCTTGTTTGTGGGAATGTATGTGTCTCTGCATCTATATCTTTTTTGTGTTTTTTCTTTGGCTACTTTTCTTTTTGTTCTATTCTAATATGTTTGTGAGTGTTTTATCTTACATTCTTTTATTATTATTCTTTCAATGTCTATCTGTATTCTGAGAACAGACAGAAAGGGTGTAGATAGGGTGGCAGGGAAAGAGTGTCCAGAGATCTCTCTAATTAGTGTTCTTGTTGAGGCCATTTTCGATTTGACTAGAGTATGACCTGAATGTTGGAAAGTCCCATGGAAAATTACCCATCTTTATTCCAGGAACCAAAGGTCAAGATGCTCCAGACAATTTATCTTGGCCTATTAAACTACCTGCTTGTGCTAACCTCCTTGTCCAGCTAACTTCTCATCTTAGCTGTTAAATGGCTTGCTTGTGCAAAATTGCATCCTGTAACTGAAGAGCAAGGTAACCGGGTGTGATTTTTGCCTTTAAAAATCTGTTCTTCTAAATGCTCAGGGCTGCCCTTGGTTCCATAATACCTGAGTGTAGTCCTAGCTGGCTTGAAGAAAGACTTTCAATGGGATACAGACTATTTCTGAGTCGTCCTGTCTGGTGGGCTCCTCATAACAGGAGAATGAACTGTAGATATATTGTAGAGTAGAATATGTAATCAGGATATACTTGTATTAAAACAGTAACAAACACAGACAGAAAATAAAAAAAATCAGAGAGGAAAGAATAAAACAGTTTTATTTATTGTTTTAAAACAATTTCTTTGTCAGAATAGACATGAAACATTGGAATTAAAGTACATTTTATGACTAGCTTTATGGCACTTCAGAAAGTAAATGCTTGTCTGTTGTGGAATAGAATAATAGTTCAAGACTGTAAAGATGGTTACATTTGTTTATGCTATATTTGTTTAATGATGAAAAGATGTGTAGCTTTGCCTGCCTAAGGCACCTGATTGGTCTAATAACAAGCTGAACAGCCAGTAGCTAGGCAGTAGAGAAGTAGGTGGGGCAGATGGGCAGAGAGAATAAGTAGGAAGATGAATCTAGGCTGGAAAGGGAAGAGAACAAGGGAGAAAGAGAGGGAGATGTAAGAGGCCAGGCAGCCAGGCAGCCACCAGCCAACCAGACACAAAGGAAGCAAGAAAGGAGAGCATACAGAATGAAAGAAAGGTAAAAAGCCCTGAGGCAAAAGTGAAGACGAAGAGAAACAGATTAATGCAAGTTACAAGGGTTAGTGGGACAAGCCTAAACTAAGGCTGAGTGTTCATAACTAATAATAAGTGTCTGTGTCATGATTTGGGGGCTGGAGGTCCAAGCAAGCCTGCTACAGTTGTGAATTCGTTTTTTTCAAGTGCTTTGAAATAATTGGACATTATTACTATTACAATAATGATTCTTAAATGTGTAGTATACTTTGCTATTAATATACTAATATTTATGTATACTAAATTTCCCTGTGTATATTTTGGGCATGTGTGTTTGGGATGTGTGTGTAAATTTTAGCTGATGCTTTCTCAAAGACAGAATAAACCAGAAATGTCAGAAGCTACACCCATGAAGTCTGTACAACTTGGCTGTCTGAACATGACCTGAATGAGGACAATAATAGACATATTGATGTGGAAGGAGGAAAGTTCGCAGGGCCACAACCACAAACAAAACTACAGGCAGATAAGGAATACTGCAAGTGGAAGAAATAGAGTTCACCTTACACCTTCCCCAGGCAAGAGCACACTAATTGGTTATTAAATACTCAATAATCATCTCTGAGAACATATTCATATAAAAATATTATCTGGAACATATAATATTGTTGTATTCATTATAAATTATCAAGCTTGTTGTATTCATTATAAATTATCAAGATAGACATATTATGTGCATGTATAATATTATATATATATATCTTTCTAAATATATACATATAAAAATACCTATATAGCAACAATTAAAGAAAAAGAGGCCATGAATATTAAAGAGAACAATGGGGGTTGTCTGGGAGGATTTAGAGAAAGGAAAGCAGAGAATGATCTAATTATAATATAATAAAGTAAAAATAAATAGAAGGAAAAGGTAACCCTTTTCTTTTTGCTATGATCATCCAATTAATTAACTTGCAATAAGCATCCTACAAATGCAATAAACATAATGCCTAATTAGAAGCATAGTTTTTGTTCTGGAATCTTGAGACTTGAAATTGTTCTAATTTTACTGAGAAGCAGAGAAAGAAAAAGAAATTATCCTGATATTTGATCTATGGGAAGTATAATTCTTTATCTAATAATTACTGTGTAAATCTCAAAAGGCCAACTCCTGAGGAGTATATGTTTGATATATTAATTTAAGTAGGACTAGTGAATCAGGAACATATCATTAATAGTCATGTTATTTTTCATTTAGATATTATGAAAAGTAACACTTAATTTTGTTCAAACCAAAATATAGACTCATTAGAGAATTCTTCTGTAATGCATTGAAAATTCATGTCTTTCATGAAAGCAAATTTTTTTATCTTCTAGGAGTTTTGGAGTTTCACACTTTATGTTTAAGTCTTTAACACATTTTATAAACTAAATTTTTCTCTATAGGTGAGATAATTAAAAGTCTGCTGAGTAGGAAGACTTTTCAAATCATGTGCTAAGGACAGGGTTAATCTACAAGGAACTACTGCAGTGCAAAGCAAAGCAATTTATGAAATGGTCTAAAGGTTTGCATGAGCATTTCTACAAAGAAGACAATACACAAGAATAAAAGCTGTATTAAAGGATGCTCAACATTACTGATTGCTAGGGAAATGCATTTGAAAATTCCAATAGATCTCACCTTAACACCTTCCCCAGGGGAAAGCAAACTTATTGGATATCCAATACCAAATAGTCATTCCTGAAAACATTCATACAAATAACATTATCTAGAACAAGCAGAAAATGAACAAGGATTTATTACAGATTATCTAGATAGATAGATTACATATAAGATATATCTATAAGAGTATATGTGTATAAAATATCTATGTATACATGTATATATGCTGTTATAAACAGACAGTAGATGAGGAACTGGATGTGCACTGCTGGTGAGGATGCCCAGTGGTGAAGCTGCTGTGGAAAGAAGGTATGTGGAATGTATGGTTCAAGATATTCTTCAGAGAATTAAAATCAGAATGGAATTCATTTGATCTGACATTTCCACTTCTAGATATTTATCCAAAAGTACTAAAATCAGATTTTAAAAGATTTCCTTCTTCATTACAGCAGTATGCATAATAGCCAAAATGCATAAGCAACTTGAAATAAAGAGTGGTGTATTTATTTTCCTCCAATATTATGTTTTTCTGTAATGATGTGAAAAGACTTTGTCTTCCTTTACCCAAGTGTTGAGGTTTGTTAAGCCAAATTTTAACCACAGACTAATCTTTATCTCTTCAATATCTTTTATGTTAATTTAGTTTCATATGTAAATATTTATATTAGTTTTCCTCAGGGATTGATACATACATAATACACACATACATACATATATATGCATGTATATATATATGTATGTATGCATGCATTCTTGTAGTTATATATAAGCTTTTTCCTCTAACCACTTGACAGTTCAACTGAAAGTGTGTTCACACAGCTATTTCTTAGCCAAGGTCATTTGCAAAAGCAAGTGGGTTTTTTAAGAAGTCTTGTTTGATGGCTGAAGGATCTATTGAGGGATTCTCATTAGTTTTTTCCCTATATTCTGATCCACTGGATGTCTTTTTCATTTTTTATTATTTTTTTCATTTATTCACGTATTGACTGCCAGCTAAGACTCCTAACATTCGTGGCGAAGAAGCCTGAACTGGCCTTCTTCTATAATCTATAGTCAGATTGGTGACTATCTCAATTGTTATCATAGAACCTTCATCCAATGAATGATGGAAACAGCTACAGAGATCTACAGGCAAGCACTGGGTCGAACTCTGGGAGTTCTGCTGAAGAGAAGGAGGAAGGATTGTATGAGCCAGGGGTTCAAGGTCATGACAGGAGAACTCCCAGAGACTGCTGACTTGAGCTCGTGGGAGCTCACCGACCACTGGGCTAATTTTAAAGAGCTTGGGAAGGAGCTGCCTAAGCCCCCTTTCTGATCTGACATGGAATTTTGATGGCTGAAAAAGTCTGTTTATTCTCTCTTTCTTTCTTTCTTTGGGCAGAATTGAGTGACATTTCTATGTGCATCTCTTCCAAATAGGTCTGTTTTTCACTTTGGGACCTCTGTTGGGGAAAGAATGTGCACAGCTCCCCAACCTTCTATGAGCCAGTCTGGTCTACAAAGTGAGTTCCAAGACAGCCAGAGTTGTTACACAGAGAAACTTGTCTCAAAAAGCAAAACAAAACCCCCACAAAAATATATATTGTGTGTGTGTGTATAGATGCTCTCTCTATATATACATGTATCTCTCTAGATATAGTTATAAAAGGTATATATATATGTGTGTGTGTATACATATATATATAATATATAGATAGATAGATGTAATTTCTCTATATATGTGTATTAAAGAATATATGTATATATTAAAAGAGTTAAAGGCATATGTGTGTATCTATGTAATCTCTGTACATATGTATTAAAGAAAATATAAAATAGTATTTGACTTTCAAAACAAAAGAAATTTTGAAATATTTCTTAATATTAGTGAACCAAAGGACAGCATGCCAAGTGAAATAAACCAGTCATAGGAAACATACTTACAATTCTTTTTACATGATGCGTCAAAACAACCACCCTCATAAGAGTAAATAAGACAATGGTGATTTCTGGAGACTGGTTGGTGAAGAGTAGAAATAGGAATTGCTAATAAACAAAAATGAAACCTAAATTACAAAAGAAAAACAAGTTCTAGAAATGTACTGCACAATATTGTGTCTGTTGATAATAATACTGTAGTATAAATAAAGTCTGTTAAGAGAGAAGATTACATGCTTAATATTCTTAACAAAGTGAAATAAAATCGGGAAAATTTATAAAGGAAATACACTAATTCTATGGTATAAAATGGAGCCTTATTTGACATTGAAGGGATATGCCACAACTCAGAAATCATCAGGCTTTTAACAGTTACCTCCATTCTGTTAAGAAAAATATTTGCACTTGAAAAAAATGGTAACATCCCTGAATATAAAGAAAATATCACGAGAGTTGTATCTTTTCTTTGTTTGCTGACCAAATACCTAAAAAAAAAAATCTGCTTGATGTTATCAATGAAGAGTAAAGTTTGATTACTAGAAGAATAATGATTATAAAATATCCTGCATATAGCATAGGCTTAATTAAGAAAGGAACCATCCAACTTGTATTGTCCCAGCTTTAGTACTGAATGCCCTAGGAATCGT
>CABHPP010145801.1:14965-30439 GCA_902168425.1 Peromyscus attwateri | reverse complement strand
TTTTCTCTGAGCTTTTATCTTTCACTTTTTCTGTATACCTTTTTTGACGTCTTTCTTTGTGGCCCTGTTCCTCTTACTTCCACATCAGTTCATCATCCTATTTTGCTCTCACACACGGCCCACCAGCGGCAGCCGCCATCTTGATCCCGACTCGCTTTTTTTTTTTTTTAAGCCCAATAAACTTGCCTCTCTGTTGCCCTCCCCACCCCTGCTTTGATGACAGGGTTTCACTGTGTGGCTCCTCCAGCTATACTCAGACATGGTACTCCCTCGGCCTCCTCGGTGCTGAGACTGTAGGCTTGTGTCAGCAGACCCTCTTACAGGACAACTGTCGGGAAGGAATTGAAAGGTCAAGTTTGAAGGGTTTGGTTTTGGAGCACAGCTTACTGTACTTTAGCTAAATTATTTGATTCCTTGTGCTCCGTCTCCTCAGTTGAAAATGAAGAAGAATCCTATGTTCTAAGGATTAGATGAGATGGTACACATAGGGTGCATAGCCTAATGCCAGGTGTCATGGGTGCAAGGCCTGCCTAGTTTACAGAGTACGACCCTGTCTTGAAAACACTGAAGTTGTAAAACCCAAGTCGAGCTTGGTGTGATGAGATTTGCCTGTAGTCTGAGCATTCAGGAAGCCGAGGCAAAAGGATTGCTGGGGTTCCCGGACATCCTGGGCAAGAGCCTGCCTCAAAAATAAGTCAGATCACAAATGGATACACAGTATACCTGCGTGTATTAGAAGTTCAAGGGTGGTCAGGTTAGAAGGAAAGGCATCTGAGAAAGCCCCTGGAGTGGGAAAGGGGTTGAGAAAAACTGTTGGCTGTGTCTTCTCTGGCAAGGCCAAGGGCAGTGTCACTTAGAAGGTGGTTTTACAGATTCCATTCATTCACCTTTCACTGTGAAGTAAGGATGAAAGTGTGACTGTCTTCCTTCTCTCCTGCTGCTCTTGGTTTGGTGTATTACCCAGCAGGCACAGCACAGGAAACAGATAAAAAGCCGTGGGAATAGAGAGAAAAGAAACCTGCAGGATTGACAGGTTAAGAGCACATAGTGTTCTGGAGAGGGCGCAAGTTTAGTTCCCAGCACACATGTTGGATGGCTCACAGCCTTCTTTAACTCCAGCCCCACAGGGAGCTGATGCCCCTGAGTACCAGCATTCACACTACCACATATATTTTTTTTTTTTGTTTTTTTTGTTTTTCGAGACAGTTTCTCTGTGTAGCTTTGCGCCTTTCCTAGAACTCGCTTTGGAGACCAGGCTGGCCTCGAACTCACAGAGATCCACCTGGCTCTGCCTCCTGAGTGCTGGCATTAAAGGCGTGTGCCACCACCGCCCAGCTATAATATTTTGAAAAAAGATTGATAGCATTGGCTGAAAAAACAGCCTGTAAACTTAAATTATAGAAATCAGCAACAAAAGATAAAATTAGTCCTATCACTTGTTTAGATTCATTTACTTGAACATGAAATTAAAGGTTTATTGTAACTTTATAAAAAAGAAAACTATATTCAAGTGGGTTAATACTGGTCTGCTGAATATTGAGATGTGAATTCAAGTGCACTTCTGATGTATCCTCTTTGAATAATTGAGTGCCTACTTTGTACTGAGAGATGTTGAAGTTGAAGACAAGAAAAACTCAGTTTATTGCAATAATTATAAAGCCAGGCCTGGTGACACATGTGTATAATCCCAGTACATGAGAGGCAGAGACAGGAGGATCACTGAGCTGGCCTACCTAGTAAGATTCAGACTCATCAGTCTTCATAGTGAGACCCTGTCTCAAAAAAAAAAAAAGGAAACAATAAATAGTGGCCTTTGAAATGGCTAGGTGGGTAAAGGCATTTGCTGCCAAGCTTGATGATCTGAGTTCCTCCCTAGATCCACTCATGGTGGAGTCATGAAGTGGAACAGCCTGCCAGCTTCTGCAAGTTGTCCACTGAACTCCACATGTATGCACACCTTTCTTGAGAAAAATTCATGTAAAAAATTTTTAAGAGTAATAAATATAATTTCAAGTGTATTGACAAGTCTATGCACTAAGGGGAAATAAATAGATCAACTGAAGGTGTAAGGAAGAGGGCGGAGGTGTGTAAATAAGTGGTCAGGGTAGAGATCAGAACAGGCTTAAAAGGCAAAGCATTAAGTGCTGCAAGACTAGGCCCTGTGTGTGACAGCGTGGACGACAGGAGAGGAGGCACCTGCTAGGCCAGAAAAGCTCAAAGTGAGCAAGAATTTGCCTTGGGTGCAAAGTTTGACAGGATGCCAAGAATACTCAAGGTACTTGGCATTTCAATGTGTTTTTTCAAAACTAAAAAAACAAACGTTTTTGAGATGGGGTCTTTCTATGTATCCTTGACTGCCCTTGAACTCACTATGTAGACCAAGTGGCCTCAAACGCACAGATCCACCTGCCTCTGCCTCTGAGTACTGGAATCAAAGGTGTGCACCACGTATATATCTGGCTCAAAACTAAAACTTAAAGTAAGAAAATCCACATTGGACTAAATGAAAAAGTGGGCTTGAACCTTGTACATGTTGACCTAATCTCTTCGTGGTGCCTGATAGGAACAAGGGGGTCTTTGTGGCTGAATAAAATTAACGAGAGAATAGGACATAAGATGTCTTAGTTACTGTCTAGTGCTGTGCTAAAACACCATGACCAAGGCAACCTATAAAAGAAAACATTGAACTGGGGCCTAGCGTTTCAGGTTGGAGTCTGTGAGTGTAGTGACAGGCAGGCATGGCACTGGAGCAGTAGCTAAGAGCTCACATCTGAAGACAGACATGAGCAGAGAGAAACACTGGGACTGGCCAGGTCCCCGGTGTCCGCCAGCAAGGCCACGCCTCCTAATTCTTCCCAAACAGTTCCATTAACTGGCGCCAAGCATTCAAATATGAGCCTGTGGGTCCATTCTTTTTTTTTTTTTTGGGTCCATTCTTATTCAAACCACTACATAAGACTAGAGAAGAAATATGAGCAGGTTCTAATGGGAAAGAATTTGTGCTCAAATTTGACTTCTACTTTTAATAAAATATAGATAGTTCTTGGAGGTCTTTGATTGGTTGAAGTGCACATTTCATTCTAGAATATGCTAAATCAGAGTTTTACCTCTTGCTCTGTGAGCTAGTGTCCTTCTCCAGGTCTCTTTACATAGTGCTATGTGTTTCACATTTCTGTGCTGTATTTTCTGGTGGTTAGCTGGCCTCCATGGGTAGTCTGAGGGTACTGACTAACACTTGTAAACTCAAGAGGACTGTGACATGCCTTAAGGGAAAAATTATATTCAGTAAGCTCCATTTAATAATGATTTGTAATGCTTTTGGTCGTTATCCAGTATCAGTGAATCCGTAAGTGTGTGCAAGCAGTTTGGTTGGTTGGTTGATTTTTATTTGTTGTCATTTCGGTGGTTGATTAAAACCCAATCTTGCCAGGCACTGGTGGCGCACGCCTTTAATCCCAGCACTCGGGAGGCAGAGCCAGGAGGATCTCTGTGAGTTCGAGGCCAGCCTGGTCTCCAAAGCGAGTTCCAGGAAAGGCACAAAGCTATGCAGAGAAACCCTGTCTCAAAAAACCCAAAAAAAAAAAAAAAAAGTCTTGTACAAAATATACCCTCTTCCACTGAACACCCTTAACCCCAACAGATTGCTTTAAATAAAGTGTCCTTAAACAGGACTCAAGTTTGCCCAAATCTAATGTTATATTATGTCTAAAGCTGTGTTTTAATATTTGTAATTCAGTGTTTGTGACAACTTTATAGAATATGTCCATCATGAGTGGTGGGAAGCAGTGATAGATCATGTATCTTAATGTATATATTTAAATCTAAAATTCTTTTTTTTTTTTTTTTTTTTTGGTTTTTCGAGATAGGGTTTCTCTGTGTAGCTTTGTGCCTTTCTTGGAACTCACTTGGTAGCCCAGGCTGGCCTCGAACTCACAGAGATCCTCCTGGCTCTGCCTCCTGAGTGCTGGGATTAAAGGCGAGCACTACCACCGCCCGGCTTAAATCTAAAATTCTTAAAAAGAACCAGAATCAGATCTGGGTTTCAAATCTGGTACTGGCTGTCTCCATAAGCATACCTCTATTCAAATATGTCCTTGTCATTCATGGAGCCCATGGTCTGGGAGCTGGGGTTGTAGCTCAGTGACTGGGCACTTTCCTAGCATGGCAGAGGCCCTGACTTCTGTCTCAGCACTGTTAAATAAATAATCAGTCTTCATGTATGAAATTGTCAAAGAATAAATTTGAAATATTCTCAAAAAAAATTGCCCATGGAAGTGTATGTAGTTTAATTTTTTTCATTCCTTTCCATAGAATGGTAGTCGAAGAAGAACACCCGGTGGGGTTTTTTTGAATCTCCTGAAGAACACTCCTAGCATCAGTGAAGAGCAAATTAAGGTAATGACAGTGGCTGTGTCCTTAGGGCCCAACACCCAGAAGCAAAGACCGGAGGATGGCTGCACATTCCAGGAAAGATCCCATTTCAAAAGACAGAGGGGAGCCAGGCATGGGAGTGCACACCTTTAATCCTAGCCTTGGGTAGAGGCAGGGGCAGGTGGATCTCTGAGTTTGAGGCCACCAGAGTTACATGAGATCCTGTTTCAGAAATAGGAGAAAAAAGATGCATAGTACTTTTTGGACTTCTATTCAGTCTTTCTTTTCTTTTTTTTTTGTTTTGTTTTATTTTGTTGTTTTGTTTGTTTGTTTGAAACAGGGTTTCTCTGCTTAACAGCCCCAGCTGTCTTGGAACTCGCTTTGTAGACCAGGCTGGCCTCGAATTCACAGAGATCTGCCTGCCTCTGCCTCCTGTGTGCTGGGTTTAAAGATGTGTGCCACCACTGCTGGCCTAGTCTAGCTTTTTGAGAATCCATTTTTAAGAACATGCAGTAGGGCCAATGAGAGGACTCAGTGACTGAGAGAGCTGGCCACTGAGGCCTACAACCTTGCTGGGAGCTATCCCCAGCTGTGGACAGTCCCAGCAGAGCATGTAAGGAGTTGGCCATGACGGTTGGGAGAATCTTGCATCCCTGACAGACTAGCAGCCAGAGTGCTTCTTTATTTATACAGAATTTAGTAAGCAGGGATATATTCATGTTGTTCCAAAACATTGATAATATCATTTTTGTTTTTGGACATATGTTTCACTCCCTTTTGCTCATCATTAATAAACTATGACAGAACAGAGTTATCATTTGCAGTCGTTTCCCCTTAAGTTTTGACACTATTGATGAAGAGTTAACATTTTTACTTATTAACCCATAACCTAATTTTTAAGAATCTAGAGGCATATGACAGCCTGTTCTCAGGCTGGTAGCTCTGGTTGCTACAAGAATGCTAGACCAAAACAAAATCTTCAAGCCAGCCAGGGCATATTGCCATGTCCCAAGCAGTGTATTATTAACTCTTAAAGGTCAGAGTGCCCAAGAAGAATCCTCAGGCCAAAGCTGCTACAGCTATTCAGATTCTGGCATGGTAACTTCAGCTACTGTAACTAACTCTGTTGCCGTACATGTCACATCATTGCCTGAGTGGACAGTGGGAAGAGGCTTGCTGAACTGTGACCAGTTCTTAGCCCACTGAATCTTGTTGACCTTTTAAAGTTTCCTTTATTTTGATTATCTTGTTCCTGAGTAAGTACAGGGACAGATGTCTCATAGCCTCATAAAGAGACCTCTGGCTTCTTTATGTGTGTCACAGCCTCCAAGGCCTAAGGAAGACCTTCCAGTAGATAAGGATGTCTCCTAAAAGTGTGTGTGTGTGTGTTGGGGGATGGAGGGGGGGTTGGGTATGTTCAGGACTTGCCTGGGGAAAGTAATACTCCTGGGAGAAGGCATAAATGATTCATAAGAAATGTTCCATCAATCTGATATCCCCAAATTATGTTAATATTAAAAGTCTCCCAAGTATGTAGCAAGTGGAGATGAAAACCAAAGGTTGGATGGCGGCCATCATGTGGCTCAGCTCTGCTGGATCTTTGTCCAGCGGCTATGCTGGCTTTATGATTTCTGTCGTTCCCATCAGATACGGCTGTTCCACAACCTGAATTTAGTCCTAGGACCCACATAGTGGAACTGCAGAACTGACCTCTGCAAGCTGTCTTCTGACGACCTACCACACATGTGCACAAGCATGCACACACACAAATAAATGTAGTGAAAGTTTTTACAGGTGCAATAAAAGTGAATTTGAGAACTGGGGTATAGCTCAGGGTGTAGCATGTGCTTAGTTTGCACAAAAACTCAAGTTTGAAAAAGGAGAAGACTGAATTTGTTTTGTTTTATTTCATTTTTCAACACAGGGTTTTTCTGTGTAGCTTGGGAGCCTGTCCTAGAACTCACTTTGTAGACCAGGCTGGCCTCAAACTCACAGAGATCCGCCTGCCTCTGCCTCCTGAGTGCTGGGATTAAAGGCGTACGCCACCACTGCCCGGCAAGACTGAATTTTTTAAATGTCAAATGTAAGGCTGGCTAGATGTCCCCAGTGGTAAAAGCATTTGCCATGGCAGACAATATATTCTGTCCATATGATGCTGCAACTGCTCTTTGAATTGCCACATTGGTGACAGTCTGTAGAGTTTGGAAGCCAGACCAGAGGAGGGGTTTTTGTTTTGTGTGTGCACGCATGCGCGAGTGCCACAACATTTGTGTGGAGATAGAGGACCGCTGGGGGGAGCAGGTCCTTTCCATCATGTTGGTCGCGGTGGTTGAACTTGGGTCATCAGGATTGGTGCCCACTGTTTCTCCTCCTTCCTTCATCCCTTTCTTTTTCTTTCTTTTCTGTTTCCTTTGGGGTTCTTGTTTATTGTTTATTCTTATTTGGGGACCGTGTAGGTTAATATTTATGTTGTAGAAAATATAAAGGAGACAGAGAGGCAGATCTCTGAGAATTTGAGGCTGCTGGGGCTACATAGTAAAATCTAGCTCAGAGAGAGAAAGAGAGCGAGAGAGAGGAATAAGTGTGTGTGTGGCAGGGTGGGGTTGGGATGGGGAATGAGACAATAATAGTCTGGTTTTGGTTTTTGAGACAGGGTCTTAATTTGTAACTCTGGCTTGCCTCTGTTTCCTGGGTGCTAAGGGTTAAAGGTATGTACCACCATGACCCACTTCCTTTTAATAAGACTTGCAGTGTTTGGTGGGAAAGGAACTTCTTAATCATTTACTGCATTGCCAGACATTATTAGAGTTTTTTAAGATCAAGATGCTCAATAAATTAAAATGTGCTTCTACATAAAATAAAAATGCATCTTTCCTCTTGAAACTGGGATATGTTTTCAAGGATTACAGGATTACATACCTGTAATCCCAGCACTTGGGAGGCAGGAGCAGGAGGATCCTCACAATTTGAGGCCAGCCTGGTTTACATAGAGTAAACTTACTTACCAGGGCAGTATAGTGAGACTGTCTTATAACAAGCATATATTTATTTATATTGGTTTTGTTTCTCAGAAAACATTTTTGATTGTCACAATTTGGGATGGGGTAGCTATAGACTACAAGTAGTGGATAAAGGCTAGATATCCAGCCTGGAATTTCAGTAGTGCCGGTGTTAAGCACTGTGCTTCTCATTTGTGTGTGTGTGTGTGTGTGTGTGTGTGTGTGTGTGTGTGTGTGTGTGTCCGTCCATACAATGTGCATACAGTGCTCTCAGCCCAGAACAGAATGTTGGATCTCCTGAAACTGGAGTTACATGTAGTTGTAAGCCAACATGTTGGTACTGGGAACTGAACCCAGGTCCTCTAGAAAAGCAGCAAGTGCCTTTAACTTTCACTTTCCAGCCCCTACAATAATATTTTGAAGAGATGGAATTGTTGTTACATTTTGCAAGTAGCATGTTCTTACATAGGTTAGTTTCATTTCATAGCACATATATAGTTTTGTAGTCATATAGTTAGGATGTTTCAAAGTTAGAAGTTAATCTTTCATTGTGTGTGTGTGTGTGTGTGTGTGTGTGTGTGTGTGTGTGTGTGTGTGTGTTATCAGTTATAGTTTATTTAAGTTCTAAACAAAATTTCCCCATGGTAGTTACTTTTAGCAAACACGTATGTGGGATGATGTGTTATGGTAGAATAAGCATGGCCTACCTGACAGTAGATTGGTTTCGGATATAGCAGTTGGCACTTGATATCATGAACTCTGTTCGGATAATGAGATCACTGGTACTTTTTTGTGAGGAAAAAAAAATGACTATAAAAGGCCTGCCTCAATGTACCTATAACAAATAATATGGGATGGTTTTTGTTTGTTATTTTTAGCCAATTTTTTTTTTATTTCAGGACATTTTCTACATTGAAAATCAAAAGGAATATGAAAATAAAAAGGCCGCTAGAAAAAGAAGAACACAGCTATTGGGAAAAAAGATGAAACAGGCTATTAAAAGTTTAAATTTTCAAGAGGATGATGACACATCCCGAGAGACTTTTGCAAGTGACACTAATGAGGCCCTGGCCTCCCTTGATGAAGCCCAGGAAGGAGCTGGTGAAACCAAACTGGATGCCGAGGAAGCCATCGAGGTGGACCACACTCAGGATTTGGACATCTTTTAGGCACATTTTGGACATTTTGAAGAATAAACCTTTGTAAAAAACATCGTTTCCATTTCTACTGAGGTTGCTGTACTATGCACTGAATCTGGAGGAAGGAGAGCTGTTTCTGTTTCTGCTTGAAGTGAAAGTGTATGTGGGCAGTGAATGCCATTGATGGCAGTGTTTAAAGACGATGGCTGTGGCTGACAGGCGTACAGCAGGGCTTTACTTCTCATTCTGCTGCATGTACTGACTGGCAACGCCTCGTTCCACCTGCAGTCACTGTCCAGCTCACTGTTGGATGCCATTAAGAAGCTTTTTTTCCTGATTTATCTTTGTGCAGAACTATGCTTTGGTTTCAACACATTCCATTAAAATATGCTATAATATGCATAAATTGCCTAAATTGTCAGCTCTGACATCCAGTTGTTCCTGCAGGGTGGGCAGGGTCCTTCTGCCTCAGCCTAAGAGTGCTGAGATTATGGGTTTGTGCTACCACGCTCTACTACCTTTTGGCAATTTTTGATAAGAGCTATTTTTACTGTGTGCATGAGAGGAGAGGGAGGGGGCCGTGCATTTGGTCCCAGCATGCTTGTGCTGGTCAAAGGGCAAGTCTGTGGAGTCAGGTGTCTCTTCCCCTTTAAGTGGGTTCTGGGTTGTAAGGCTTACACCTCAAACCTCTTTATCTGCTGAGCCATCTCACTAGCCCCTTCTGAGCACTCTTAAAGACAGAAACAAGTCTGTACGGAAGCTGTTTGCCATTTGTTTGTTGAAAGCAAGTATCTGAAGCTTTTTTTCTTTTTTCTTTTTTTTTTTTGAGATAAGATCTCAATATGTAGCTCTGGCTGTCCTAGAACTCATTATGTAGACCAGGCTGGCCTCAGATTCCCTA
Source organism: Peromyscus attwateri (assembly GCA_902168425.1). NCBI lineage: Eukaryota > Metazoa > Chordata > Mammalia > Rodentia > Cricetidae > Peromyscus > Peromyscus attwateri. The sequence continues at coordinate 21,029 of CABHPP010145801.1, read as the reverse complement.
TGTAGCCAGTGATGGCCTTGAATGTCTGATCATCCTGCCTCTTCCTCCCAAGCGCTGAGATTACAGACCTGCACCACCACATTTGGTTTATACAGTGTTAAAAACTGAACCTAAAGTTCAGTCCTGCTGAGCAAATACCCCAACTGAACTGCATCCTTAGGTTCTAATCCAACCATGTTTTCCTGTGTCTGTCAGATGGGCAGGGTCTCTAAGTACTCTCATGCCTTAACCGATAATGTTTCTCATGAAGAGACTCACAGACACACTGAAAATAGTGCTGAGCTGCACATTCCTGGCTCCCAGGGGTTGCTGTGGCGTTAGCAGGATGATTGTTACATCAACAGCAGCAGTTTCATCAGAATTAGGCTGTCTGAGGTTCTAAGTGAGAATTCTGTCATTGCTGCCAGTGATGGCTTTGGAAAAAGATGCCTGTCCCCCTTTACCGAAACTGGATGACAGTGGTGCAGCAGGGAACGAGTCTAAGCCTGCCAATAAGTGAGGACCTCGGGGTTCTGGGCTGGTGGGTCATTGTGTTGTCTTAGACACAGTGCAGGGCCTCACACAAGCTAGGCAGGTGCTCTACCACTGAGTCTCATCAGCCTCCCCCGCTACATCCCCAGGACAGGCTCTCATGTCCAAGCTGGCCTTGACCTCCCTATAGAGCTGAGAAGGACCTTGGACTCGATCTGCTTCCACCTCGAGAGTACTGGGGATACTGGTGTGCACCACCAAGAAGTGCTAGAAATGGGACCCAAGCTTATGTATGCTAGGCAAGCTCTCTACCACCTAAACTGCATTCCCTGCCCTCGTCAGCCCCTTAAAATTGTTATTTTTCTGTTGTTTTTTTTTTAATTTAAAAAACCATTACTTACATGTATGTATGTATCTGCATGGGTTTATGGGCAAGCATACTCTGTGTGTGTGTGTGTGTGTGTGTGTGTGTGTGTGTGTGTGTGTGTCCGCACGTGCATGCGTGCAGCTTTGGAGGCGAGGAGAGGGTATTAGATGTGGGGGGAACTGGAACCACAGGCAGTTGCCCAGTGTGGGTGCTGGAAATTGAACCCCTGATTCAAGTGCTCTTAACTTCCCAGTCATCTCTGCTGCAGACTTTTTTTTTTTGAAAATAGGTTCTTCTCACACAATACACTGACCACGGTTTCATTTCCCTCCACTCCTACCCACCCCTCATTTTCCCTCTCCCCCAGATTTTTTTTTTACTCCACCTCCGTTTCCTCTTAAGGAAAGAGCAGGTCTCCTAGAGAGGACAGCCAAACAGAATAAGATACACTAAGACAAGCAAAAGCCCTCACATCAAGGCTGGACAAAGCAACCCAATAGGAGGATAGAGTCAGAGATACAGCCGCTCCCGCTGTTAGGAGTCCCACAGAAACACCAAGCTAACAACCATAACATGCAGAGGCCCGGATGAAGATCCATGCAGTCCCTGTGCTTGCCGCTGTAGTCTCTGAGCCCATGTGAGGCCCGCTTAGTTGAGTTGGTGGGCCATGTTTGCCTGGGGTCCTCCATCTCCTCTGACTCACACAGTCTTTCCTCCCCCTTCTGAGACAGTGTCTCCTTCAATTACCCATGCTAGTCGGTAGTTTGTGAGGCCTCTGCCTCAGTCTCCCAAATAGCTGAGATCACAGGTGTGTACCACCAACCCTCAGTGAGTCCTGGGGTTTCTGTTGCTGATTTGTTGTGCAGTCTGAGACATACCAAGAGCACAGTAAATTTGAGTTTTGTCTTAGCTACTTTTCTATTGCTGTGAAGAGACACCATGGCCAAGGCAACTTGTAGAAGAAAGTTTCTAAGAAGCTTATGGTTTCAGAGGATTAGTCCATGACCATCATGTCAGGAGCATAGCAGCAGGCAGGCATGGCCCTGCAACTGAGAGCTCACGTCCCATAAACAAGCACAAGGCAGAGAGAGAGAGAGAGAGAGAGAGAGAGAGAGAGAGAGAGAGAGAGAGAGAGAGAGAAAGAGAGAGAGAGAACTGGGAATGGCAAGGGCTTTTGAAACCTCAAAGCCTACAGCCAGTGACACACCTCTTCCAACAAGACCACACCTCTAATCCTTCCCAAACATTTCTACTACTGGGTATCAAGTATTCAAACATCTGAACCTATGGAGGCCATTCTCATTCGAACCACCACATGCTTCTCCTTAGCATTTATACAGAAAGCTTAATGTTCCATAGAGAAAAGTTGATGCAGGGATAGTGAGTCTGACTTAAATATAGAGCTTGGATAAATCCAGAATCCAAATTAGTCTTTCTCTCCCTCCTTTTCTTCCTTTTCTCTGGCTGTATATTTCCTTTGGACAATTCATAGGTATGAAGCAAATTGCGGTGTACTATATTCACTCTGAAAACTAAACTGTAGGGCTAGAGGGGTGGCTTCAGTGGTCAAGAGCACCTGCTGTTCTTCCAGAGGACCAGAGTTCAGTTCCTAGCACCCACACTGAGCAGCTCACAACTGCCTCTAGTTCCAGCTCCAGGGGCTTGAATGCCCACTTCTGGCCTCTGAAAGGCATTTTTGCACACATACACCAAATCAAAATCAAAGTCTGGGTTGTATGTACATTTGTAGTTGGAGTACACATACCCAGCCCTAACTTGATCTTGGTGATACTTGGGTTTGTTTGTTTGTTTTGTGGAAGGGTCTCACTCTGGCCCTAGCTGACCCAGTATTCAATATGTAGATTGGATGGTCTCCATAGCAATCCATTAGTGTCCCAACTGTTGGGATTAAAGGCCTGAGCTCCCACGCACGGCTGGCTAGCTGCTGAGTTATTGAAAGGGCTGGCTTGCTGTTCGATGCACCTCAGCAGCACAGCTCTCTGTCCTGCAGGTGCAGGATATGATGTAACTCCAGTTCTAGGGGATGATGAACACAACTGCATCCATTCCTTAGAGCAGTGGTTCTCAACCTTCCTAATGCTGCGACCCTTTAATATAGTTCCTTGTGTTGTGGTGACACCCGCCCCCCAACCATAAAATTATTTTCATTGCTACTTCCTGTCAATTTTCTACTGTTATGAATCTCAATGTAAATGTCTGTGTTTTCCAAAGTGTAGCTTGAGAGTTTTCTCTCCAGGTCCCGCCAAGCCCCGGCAGTCCCGTAGCCCACTTATAAAATAAACATACAGACGCTTATATTATTTAAACTGCTTGGCCATTAGCTCAGGCCTATCATTGTCTAGCTCTTACTCTTATATTCAGCCCATTTCTATTAATCTATACTTTGCCACGTGGCTCGTGCCACTGGTACCTTACATCTTCCTTGTCCTGGCAGCGGCTGCAGTCTCTCTGCCTCAGCCTTCCACTTCCCAGAATTCTCTTCTCTGCTTGTCACGCCTATAGTTCCTCCCTGGCTACTGGCCAATCAGTGTTTTATTTATTAACCAATCAGAGCAACACATTTAACATACAGAACATCCCACAGCACCAATGGTCTTAGGTGATGCCTATGAACGGGTCGTTTGACACCCCGCCCTCCTCCGCCAAAGGGGTCATGACCAACAGGTTGAGAACCGCTGTCTTAGAATGAGGTGGACACAATTTAACTCAATCTCCTTTCTCCTTTCCTAATCTTCAGGTGTGATGACGTTCACTTGCCACGGTTCTCAATAAAGCAAGGCATGTTCCCATCACGTTACGTTATGCCTTGGAAAGAAAACATGAAATTCAGGAATGTGAATCTGCAGGTATCTTCTCACAAATACTCAGGTTAATGCCTGCCTGTGGCTGTTAGAGAGAACGGTGCTTTCCACCAAGCCTGACAGTCTGAGGCTGACCTGTGACCCACAGGATGGAAGGAGAAATCTGATTCCTGCAGGTTGTCCTCTAGCCTGTGCACACAGGCTCACTAGATAAACTAAATGTGATAATAAAACTAAAGCCAATTTAGTATAATCTCTAAGACATGTAGAGCTATGCAAAAAATCATTCTCATGTATTTTCACATATACATGTAAACAAAAATAACCCAAATGCAAACTTAAAATGGACATGTGACAGCATTTGAGGTCACATACACTCATGTGCAGGGTTGGAGACTGAGCAGGCGTAGGTGTCGTGAACAGTGAAGCTACAGTGCCAGAGCTATGTTTTTAGATGATGCTGACTATTCAAGTAGAGAGCCATAGGAAGAGTTGGGCTAGATTTACAGGTTAAGACTTGCCCACTCAGTGCTACTAGCCAATTTGAAAACGTTTTCCAAATTCAGATTGACCATTATAGATCTCTTCTTTTCCCTGCCCTCCCTCCCCCCCTCCCCTCCTCCCTCCCTCCCTCCCTTCCTCCCTCCTTCCATCCCTTCCTCCCTCCCTCCTCTTTTTCTCTCTTCTCTTCCTCTTCTTCCTCCTCCTTCCTACGACCCCCTCTCAAATTGAGTCTCAACTCTGGAGCCCAGATTCTCCTAGAACTCACTATGTAGCCCAAGCTGGCTTCGAAACTCATGGCTATCCCCCTGCCTCAGCTTCCCCAGTACTAGGATTACAGACATGAGCCACCATACCTATCTAGTAAGTTATTTCTTCAAAGAGTTAAAATGTATTGTAGTATAAATAATTTGAAATTTTCAATAGAATAGTTAATGTTGAATAGGAATATGTTTTGGCAAGACGAAAAGAAGTCTTAGAAATTATATTTACATGGGATAAAATAAATTATAAAACATGGCTCAATTATTTCCTTAAAAAATGCTCATGCACAATGCTATAAAATAAAAAAAGTAACGTTTTCCTTGAGATATATGGGGTTTTTTGTTTGTTTTGGTTTAGTTTTTTTGTTTTGTTTTTGAGACAGGATATTTCTGTGTAGCTCTAGCTGTGCTGCCTGCCTCTGCCTCCTGAGTGCTGGGGTTAAAGGTGTGTACCACCACCACCCAGCCTGGAATATGAGTTTTTATCTAATTCTTAAAACAAACAAAAACAAAACAAAACAAAACAACAACAAAAAAACTAAAGAAATTAAAACATAGATATGAAATGACAGTCTACATACGCTTATTATTAAGACTTTCTTCAATTTTGTGGTGTGTGTGTGTGTGTGTGTGTGTGTGTGTGTGTGTGTGTGTGTGTTAAAGCCTTGTTGTATTCCTGGCTGTCCTGGAATTTGCATATAGACATGCTGGCCTCTAACTCAGATCCATCTGACTCTGCCTCCCAAATGCTGGGATTAAAGGTGTGTACCACCGTGACTGGCTTTTCTTCAGTCTTAATATTGGGGTCTATTTTATATAATTTGATGGCTTAATAAATAGCATTGCAGGGTCTGGAGGGATGGCTCAGTGGTATAAGAGCACTGGCTGCTCTTCTGGTGGGCCTGGGTTCAATTCCCAGCACCCACATAGCAGCTCACAACTATCTGTAACTCCAGTTCTAGGGGGATCTGACACCCTCACACAGACATACATGCAGGCAAAACACCAATGCACGTGCCATAAAAATAAATAAATTAGAAGAAAATGAATGATATTGCATGGTGAGTCACTACTTTTAACTACCTTTTTCACTTATTAGAAATACAAGATACAAACTTTATGAAATGAAATTGGAAACACCGAGTGTATTAAAGAAGCTCACTTACTGTTGTTATAAAAAGTATGTTTCATTCTGTCTTTCTATTCCTGTGAAGAGACACCAGGGAATGGCAAATCTTTTGAAGGAAAACATTTAACTGGGGTGGTTTACATTTTGAAAAGTTTAGTCCATTATCATCATGGCAGGACATGGAATACGTGGAGGCAGACATGGTGCTGGAGAAGGAACTGAGAGTCCTACATCTTGATCTGCTGCCAACAGGAGGCGAACTGTGTGCCACACTGAGTATAGTTTGAACAAAGAAGACCTCAAGGCACCCCCGCCACACAGTGACACACTTTCTCCAACAAGGCCACACCTATTCCAACAAGGCCACACCTACTCCAACAAGGGCACACCTCCTAATGGTGCCACTCCCTATGAGCTTATGGGGGGCGATTACATTCAGACTACCACACATTTATTTTATGTGTAAGCGTGTGTGTGTGTGTGTGTGTGTGTGTGTGTGTGTGTGTGTGTG
>CABHPP010145799.1:26000-41155 GCA_902168425.1 Peromyscus attwateri | reverse complement strand
AGAGCTTTTATTATAAGTCCTGGAGAACAAAATCAGAGATTTACAAAGCTTATGTGAAATTAATCTCAGGTTTTGGAAGAAAACTGTGGAAACAGGTGAGCAAAACATTGTATTACAGACTCCTGTCATTAAAGAAAGAGAGATTTTTCTATTCATTAAAATTCATCTACTCTCTAATGAGCATGTAATTGCATCCACAGGTGTCCAGAATATTTTATAACTGTTTCAATATTCCTATATTTATACTGTTCATATTCGTGTTAAGCACAGACTCTCATTTTACTGGTTAGTTTTTATTATCAACTTGACACAAACTAGAGCCACCTGGGATGAGGCAACGTCAGTTGCGGATTGACTCCATCAGACTGGCCTGTGGGCGTGTCTGTGAGGCATTTTCTTGATGGTTAATTGACATAGAAGGGCCTAGCCGATGTGGGTTATACATCTCCAGGCAGATGGAGCTGGGATATATAAAAACAATAATAAGTAACAAAAACTATCTGAGCAAGCCAGAGGGAGCAAGCTAGTAAACTGTGTTTATCTGTGGTCTTTGCTCCCAAGTTTCTGCCTTGTCTTCCTTCCATAACTTCCCCTTATGATTGTGGGGAGCAGAGGAAGCCCCGAGTGAATGTATAAGGGGTGGATGAAGTCCTGAGTGGGTTTACATGAGCACAGCCATGTCAAGGACCCCAGTGCCTCAGACCCATTGAAATGGCAAAGCCTTCCCTTGCTGAGTCTCCCTTGCAGAGGTATAGCAGAGCCTTTCTCTGGTCCAAGTATGAATGTTTAGGAAGACACAACTTCCTCTGGGATGCTTACGGCTGGAGATTGCTCCCCTACAGAGACTTCCTACCAAGATTAGCTAAAACTGCCTTCTTGCTTAGCTGTGTACCATAAACTGTCTCCTCAATTCAGATGTATACAACAAGGCTGCCTCCTCAGTTCAGATGTATACAATACATGTGTTGAGGTTCTGGCTTGCAGTTGGTGCCCTGGGAACTAACACAACTCACCTAGTCCCAGATTTCCTGTCCCCAGGTCTGTGTTTCTGTCCTCCTTTCATTCCCTTTATGTGCCAGTCACGTTTCCAGGACCAAGCCATGCAGAACAAGGCAAATGATAGATAGGGATCTGGAAGCAATAACTAAACAAACTATTTCCTCTCCAAGTTGGTTTTTCCCAGTGTTTTGTCATAAAAGTCAAAAGCAAACTAGAACACTCTTGAAACCAAGTGTTTATAAAATTTAAGGCAATATACTAAATATACTCAAATATATCCTTTCTGCTACTTTCAATGATATGTGTTACTTCTTCATGATATGTGTTGAAAAGGGGATAATTGAGCATCTGTTTTATCACTGAAACAACCCTTGGAGGCATAGGTTTCTAGTTCCCATTTTATATACAACAATATTGAGACGCAACAAAATTAAGTATTAAGTTACTTCCTTGAGAAAAGAAGGCTTAAAAAAAAAAGAGGCTTGGAGAGGAATGTTCTGGGCATTGTTTGCCAATGCAGATGGAAGCAGATGAGGATGCTGGGATGCCAGGGGGTCTCTGCTGAGCAGAGGCCTTGAAGGGAGTTGTTACTCTGATGCTCTGTTCACTGCTCTCTGGAGTTTCAGGTCTTCTGACCACTTTACCTCTCCCACTCCTACATATGTTTGGAGACTTCGCTATCTCTAGCATTTTAATCTTGTATAGCTATATCACCAGACCTGTTATTTTTGTCTCACACTGTTAACATATTCCACATAAACAATTCACAGGGAGGACAAAGGGATTTTGGCTCACAGTATCAGAGGGCTCAGACCATGCTTGTCTGCACCCATGCTCTTGGACTGAGCATCACAGTGGCAAACATGTGTGGTAGAGGCTGTTCCTCTTAGTGCACAGGAAAGAGAAAAGTGGAATACAGAGAGGAACCAGGACAAACGTCTTAGTGTCAGAAGCCAGGAAAGCTGGGCTGCTATCCCTCTACCTCCCTGCCTCTTCCAACTGACTGGTCATTCCAACCCTCTCCCCATGGAAGTGTCTCCTCTTTTAAAAGACCCAGCATTGTCCTCATTCAGTCTCTCCCTTAGCAAAACAAGACAGCTGCATTTTCCTTTGTGGCCAGTCATCAAAACATCGGCTTTCCTTTTCTATATTTCTGCTTTTCTTCTGTGCAAGTCACAGCCACACCCAAAAAACAGCATCTAATAAGCTCACAACCAAGAATGAGGAAAGTCTGGCTGCTTTATGAAAAATAGAGTCAGTTAACTTCATTTTAAAGTTTCACCCAGGGATGATATTTCTCCAGCAAATAAGTTGCTTAAAAAAAAAAAAAAGTATCCCCTCTGCAGGGATCAGCAGCCTTTAGCTCCTTTGTGAACTCTCCTGAAAGGGTGCCTCTGAAAGCTCTTTAAGTCTGTAATACAACCACAAGGTCTTTTAAAGAGTGCTTGTGCATAGTCGCTTTCTCACAATAGCGTTAAGTAATGTGACAAATCAAAGGGGATAGCCAAGATGCCTGACACGGCTAAGCAAGCATTTGCCTGACTCCGTGGAGAGCCCTCTCTGTCTGCGCTGTTCCCAACAGGGACCTAAGTTCCAACGGCTACTGGAGAAACATCATGTATTTCAAAGATAGGATGGAGGCTGGGGCTGAGGAGGGGAGTAGCAAGTAGCGATTGGCAAGAGCTTGAGACTTGCGGAGAAAGAAGAGCAAAGTGTGGGGTTATGGATGGAAAGGAAGGATCCTGGGAAGGAAAAGAAAGCAAGGGTGGGATACGGAAATAAGGCTCATGCTCTCATGTTGTAAGCAGCAAATCCTTCACCAGAAAACCAAGCGAAACGAAACTCTATGCTTGTGTGACTTGTTTTTCTGTGCCCGTAAAAACAGATCCACAAAGAAGCAAAACAAACAAACAAACAAACAAACAAAATGGATTGAAGGTACATGAATGTATCGAAATTCCAAGGATGTTAATATTGACAGTCAGTTAATGTCTGCGTGAGATGGGAGTATTGTTGACAGGTTCATTAAGTAATCATTAATTCTTCCCAGGGCTATCAGACTGGCTGTGTACTCGATGTCTGATAAGGTAGGGTCACCGCACGATGCTCAGTATTTTTAATGTGTCCACACTGGGGTTTTCTTTAAAGTCCCTGCTTTCTCACCCCCGTGGCTATAACCTGGGGTCATCCTAAACCAAGGCCATCTTTCAGCTCTCCTTTCCTTTAAACTCCTTTCTCTCCTCTTCCTTGCCCTCCAGCCCATTCACAGTTCCCTTCACATCATCTATTCCTTCCCGGAGGCAACATGGTCGGCCATCTTTGAAAGTATTTCAAAAGACTAATTTCTGAGTGGCTGCACAATCTTCAATGCCAGGCCTTGGAAAGCCTGATGGCTTTGTAAGAGAAAACGCATACTGTTCTCCCTCCAAACTAGCGCTGTATCTTGAGAGCTCCATGTGGAATGGACAGCAAGTCCTGGTGGTCAAAGGGCAGATGCAAATTAGTTCTTCCCACTCAGAAGGGGTATCTATCTAGATTGGAAGCTTCAATCCAGAATTCAAAGAGGGCATGCTACAAACCGTGAGGTTGAGACCCTAGAGGGCTTGTGTCTCAAAAGAAAGCATGACTATTGTCTTAGCTAGGGTTTCTATTGCTGTGGAGAGACACCATGACCATAGCAACTCTTTTTTTCCCCTTTTTTTATTATTAAGAAATTTTCTATTCATTTTACATACTAACCACAGATCCACCCTCTTCCCACCCCCCCAATCTTCTCTCCCAACCCTCCCCCATTCCCACCTTCTCCAAGTCAAGGTCTCCCATAGGGAGGCAGCAGAGCCTGGTACATTCAGTTAAGGCAGGTCCAAGCCCTTACCCGCTTCACCAAGGCTGCGCAAGGTGTCACACCTTAGGCACTAGGCTCCAAAAAGCATGGCAACTCTTATAAAGGAAAAATATTTCATTGGGGTGGCTTACATTTTCAGAGGTTTTGTCCATTATCATCAGAGTGCGACATGGTGGTGTGCAGGCAGACATGGTGCTGGAGAAGAGTGTCCTACCTCTTGGCTTCAGGAAGTGGTCTCTCTTATTGGGCATGGCTTGAGCATATATGACACCTCAAAGCCCCCCTCCACAGTGACATATGTCTTCCAACAAGGCCATACCTGCTCCAACAAGGCCACACCTCCAAATAATGCCACTCCCTTAGGGAGCCAGTTTCTTTCAAACAACCACAACCATACTTCATAAGAAAGGTAACAAGTTAAGCAGGACATTGAAGGTGGATGCTAATTACTTGCTGGCCTGTGGCATTAGCTGAAGTGAATCATAAGAGCCCTGGTGTCCAGTTATGTAACAAGAAGGAAGGAAGGAAGGAAGGAAGGAAGGAAGGAAGGAAGGAAGGGAGGGAGGGAGGGAGGGAGGGAGGGAGGGAGGGAGGAAGGAAGGAAGGAAGGAAGAAGGGAGGGAGGGAGGGAGGGAAGAAGAAAAGTTGGAGAAGAAATAAAAAAAGTCCTGACACACTTTACTTTTGGAGAAAAAAACATCAGCCCTGTTCATGGTTGGCCATTGGCCAGAGACTGGAAACCTAGATTTGGATTCCTATGGTGTCTTCTGCCTTTTGGGTCTCTGTACAGTAGGGGGACCCTCAGTGACCAACCCCCATCAAAACCATGGATACTGAGTCTCCCGTCTGTGTCCCTAGTACAGTAACATTTCACACATGGTGTCAGAATTTGTGGCTGGAGTGATTCGATAGGTCAAGCACAGGGAGGGGACTCTAGGAAACCTGGGCCCGGATTCCATCACACTTTTCCCCTCTGCATCCCTTCACTTGGCTGATGCTTTGTGTCTTTTTCCTAGACAGGTGGGAACTACAAACATGAAAATATTCTGACTCCTGAAAGTGCTAGCAGAACTCAGAATCTTGTTGTGGTCAAGAGCAATCATGACCTATTGCCTTATTGCCATCATATAATAACTACCGTTTTTATAATCACTTACCATCTTTACAATCACATCAAGAGAAATTTAATTTCATCTTTTCTGTACTCATTCATTCTTCGTTTGCTTGAATACTGAGATGAAAAGACAGACCCTAGAAATATTTGGAAGATGAGACTGGTAAGAGCTGCTATAATTCTCTAGTTTGCATCGTTAATTAAACCGTTGACAACCAACGGAACAGAAAGCCAAAGCCATCAGAAACTTGGGTCTGATGCTTCGCTTCACACTTCTAAATTTCTGTCACATCTAGTGCAGCCCCAATAGGCGTCATTTTAAGACAACGGTTGCCTACAGAAGAATGAGCCTACTTACCAGGGACCTGCACTATCCCAGCCCCCAACCCTCAGTTCTCACCCCACCCTCCCCTGCAAACCTCCTACTTATATTTTCTCCCTCATGACTTCGGTCTCCTGCAGCCAGCTTCAGGGAGCACCGTGGAGACCAAAATACTTCCCTTTAACAGTAGTTACTCAAGTTGAGTAACTGCAGTGAAAACGGGTGGCCTTACCTCTGCTGTGTCATCAACCACGATTGTGGGAAAACCTCACTGCTTTGAGCATCAGTATGCCTCTCTGTGTAATACAGTCATTTGAAGAGCCTCTGTTTTCGCCCTCATTTGGCGTTTGTCGGAAATCTACAGACCACACTGCACAGGCGCTTGGAAATTTGTAAAGGACAACATGAGACTCTCCCCAAGAACCCAAGAACTTCTCCGATTGATTACTTTTTTCTAGGTGCCATCTAGGCCAGGAGCTAAGGCTGCTTGGGTTTACATTGAAAGAAAGGAGGAGGAGCCTGCGACTCACTGACCCAGGAGATGCTCCTCCGCTATGTCATGCCTTTTTAAAAAATGTACCCTGAGACCTGCGTGTTCATTTATAGCCCATAAACTCTGACAAAATGAGACTCCCTTACAGCTAGAGGTGGCCTAAAGACAATGGAAGCATCGCTGCGGTATTTAATTGCAATAACTGATGCCATCCCGCTTGCTTTACCGCGAAGTACATGGGATTGATTTATTGCTTTCTTGTGAAAACTTGGTTTCTATTGATTTTCCCCCTATCAACACTCTCCTTCTCTAATTGATTGATTTGATGGTTGGAGCTGGGACTCCATCTCTGAAGATGGAGTGGAATAATTACCGTAGCCTGCTGTTTCATCTTTCTGCCATGCAATTACTGCCACCATTGTGCCCTGCGCCAGCACTTTATCAGCTGGAGCAACCGTGGTGGAGTTTAATAATTTAATAAGACACCTGGAGATGATAGCTTGGTCATTATTCAGGGGTAGTTTTGTGGAACTTGCAGGCCCCGAAACAGATGAGGGGCTCGGGACCTTTTAAGAAGTACTTGAGCAGTCTACCTTCAGACCAACTGTGAGTTTCTAGAGGTGGACCAAGACATCCCAGGAAGTCATTTGCTTAGCATCCTGAGACTGCAAGATGATATCAGAAGGAGGGAATGAGTTCTGTTCTTTTTTAATTGTGCTTCCTGGTGCTTTTTTTTTGTTAAGCCTGTAAAGTTCTTTCCTTGAGGTTGTGTTTGTTTGCTCTGAAATTAGCATCCACAGAGCCAGTTGTCTCCAGCAGGAGGTGAAGTATCCTACTAATGCCCTCATCTTAAGATAGGTGAGTTTTCCAATCATCCCTAATCCTTGCACCAAACTTGACACACACACACACACACACACACCCCTCCTTGGAATAGAGCATACGGCATGAGACCTGGAAAACGCCAGGACAGCTGGGAATCTACCTTAACTAATTTCAAGACTCAAGACAAGAATCACATGTTAAATTCATGTGCTTACTGTTCGACTTTCAACGTAATGAGCACAGCTGTACTTGCTTGGAAAGGTGTTTGAGGTTCTCACTAAAAGGCATTTCTTGCTGTTGACTTGTATTGGTAGTCTGCTGTACTGCTGTTGCCTAGATTAGAAGCCAAACAATCTGGAAGCTAATTCTAAATTCTCTTTTTTTCTTCCCTGTTCTCTACTTCATTTGAAATTATAGTATTCACTAAATCAGTTGAAATGGTTTTTAAGAAGAATTTCCTCTCTAATACAGCATCCCCCCCCACATACACACATACAACATTGACTTTATCACGTATTCCAATCACCTCACATGTGAGCATTGTCAATTTTGAAGTCTGTGATTGGAAAAATGACTTTCTGCAAACAGCAAGGAATAAGCTGCCCGGACTTGCTTCACAATAGAGAATTGTGACATGTCCCTCACTTTTTCTGATGCTTTTTGGTTTCACATTGAGCTTAGGGAAAAATAAAATGTAAGGATTTTACATAAACTCCTTTAAAGTAATGTAGGAGAGGTATAATTTGCAGAGTTTCTTTTACAGTTATAGTCTCTTATTGATTTTTGGTATGGGCTTAAAAATTATTTCCCAATCCAATTCCGTCACTATTGAGGAAATGGCTAAATTTGTAAGAAAACGCCAGAGACCTGGAAACAATCCATAAACAGGACTTATAAACCTTTTCTCTCCCTCCCCCTTTCTTCCTTTCTTCCTTCCTTTATTTCTTTCTATTTCTATTTCTTTCAGTTCACCATACTAAAAATATTTAAGGAGAGCATCTAAGTCTGAAAGATACCTAATGTCTCCCAATTTCCCTTCATTGATAACTTGGGGCATGTCTTAGTTAGGGTTTCTATTGCTGTGAAGAGACACCATGACCACACCAATCTAATAAAGGAAAACATTTCATTGGGATGCTTACACTTTCAGAGGTTTAGTCCATTATCATCATTGTGTGACATGGTAGCGTGCAGGCAGACATGTAGCTGGAAGTCCTACATCTTGACTCACAGGAAGTGGTCTGTTTCACTGAGCGTGGCTTGAGCATATATGAGACCTCAAAGCCCACCTCCACAGTGACACACTTCCTCCAACACCTCCTAATAGTACCACTCCTTTTGGGGGCCATTTTCTTTCAAACTACCACAGAGCATGAGTAGATATTGCTGTGGTTTCACTGTGTGGAAGAGAAGGAGAAGACGGCAAAGGATCAGTACTTGCTAATTTACATATAGTGAGCAACTATCTTCTGGCCTTCCCAGGAACTTCTACCAATCTTCAGAAAACATCACTCCATCTGTGTCTAGGAGAGCACAATATGTTCTTGTCCTTTTGAATGAAGTAGGAGTCTCTCGAGTTCTTTCTCACTTAGCGTATGCTTTTAGGAGACAGGTAAGCTGTCAGGTTTTCTTGGTTTGTGGTCACAGACTGCAAACACTGTGTTTTCTAGAGATACTACAGACTCTGACTGGGTGTTTATTTTGTATATTACTGCCAAGTCCATAAATCACTCCACAATTCTAAAGGATCTTATACTCCCAATACCTTGATTTTTGGTCCAGTAAAAGCCCCTTTGTCCTCTGGTCTCCAACTAGAAGAAAATAAAATTGTGTTGTCTTCAGGCATCAAGGGAATGGTACAGTATTACAGCAGCCATAGGAAAGTAATGAAAGTGGTTCAGTAATAGTTAACAAATCTTGGCCATCACTCTTTCACTTCAAACTTTGGTAAGTATGCCACATGGATATTTGTAAGTTTATACCCACAAAGCAATATAAAGCAGATATTAGTATTGTTCTCATTTCACAGAAGTTCAGAGGAGAGCTAAGCTATGTCCATTTCTCTCCAAACCTAAAACCATATGTCTAAGCTGGGATCTAGGAATGTGTATCCATAGAAGTTGATGATCCATGGAGCTCCCCAGAAATCTGCACCATTAGAGTGCAGTCATTCTGTGGACAAGCTTCTGATGTCTGAGACAACAGAGAATGTCCACTCACTGATCCTTCACACATGTTCTGAGTGTATACGTACAACACTGAATCTCGATTCTCTTGCAACTCACAGTCTTTGAGGGCAAACATAAGCAGATTAAAAGTTGAGTCTTTCATAAGGATAGTCTCAGGGATACACATGTCATGTTATGCACGAAGAGACAGAACACATGACATGCTCTTGATATGATGCTGATATGTGAGGATGGGAGTGGTTATCCGGCAGGCTTTCTGGGGCTTGACACAAGCTGAATCTTGAGGGATGAATTGGAGCTGCTCACCTTAGAGAAAGTTGAAAGATCTTCAGGCAGCGAGAACAGCATACACTAAGAGAAACCTTGATCAAACTGCAAATCACCTGCAGTTTGGCAGGGATGGAGGATTTAGTATGTAAGGGCATAATATGAGAAGCAGCCAGACAGGAGACCAGAAGCCAGGTCACAGAGATCTTTCAAAGCATTAGTTCCACTGCCTCTTAATCCTTGCTGCCTTTTCTCTATCATCTCACCCAGTCTGTGGCCCTTGCCTTGAGTTGATCAGCTCTTTCTAGCATCAGAAAGATGTTGTTCATAACCTGAGTTTTGCAGTTTCAGCACTTGGCTGTCCACAGCTGGCAGCAATGACTATAATGTGGGCTCTGAGAGAGTAGATTAAGTGAAGGAAAAGGAAGTACATATCCTGCTAATCACCTCAGGGTCTACAAGACTGAGTAAGCCCAGGAACATTTGGAGGAAGCTACAATTACAGTATAGTCTTAATGAATAGGATTAGAAGTGACTTTAAACAGAGAAGTTTAAACCTACTTTCTTAGGAATCTCTGCTGAACTCTTCAAGTGAGGATGTTACCAAATGATCATGTTGAATGGTCATTCATAACTTTCTTTTGCCCGTACATCCAGAACTTGAGACCACGATAATTCTGCAACTCTTGGTTAATTTATGTCCCTGGCATTAACAGGTTGGATCATGTTCTCCCCAAAATGTGATCCCATCCATGTGATTTCATTTGGAAATAGGATCTTCATGTTTATTACCTAGTTAAAATGAATTAACTAGAGTGGTCCCTACTCCACAATGATTGATGGCTTTTTTTAAGGGGAGGAGAAGGCCACATGAGAACAAAGAGGGATTGTAAAAATACAAGTGCACTCCAATGCCAAAGACTGATGGCTGCCACAGAAAAGCCAAGGAAAGGAAAGGGATCATGGAAAGAGCTTCAGTCCTGTTACACCTTTTGGACTTCTAGCTTTCAGAACCATGAGAGAATAAAGTGTCTTCCTTTTCAGCCACTCAGTTTGTTATAATATCTCTGGGAAATCAATATACCATCCACTTTTAAAAGAAAAAAAAATGGAGATAAATGGGACTAAATCTAGCAGCCTGTGGAAGAGAAGCAGGCAAAGAAATGAGCTTTTGTTCTATAAGGCTGAACGACATCTTTTGCAGGGTGACCTCTACCTTAGTCACTGTTCTATTGTTGTGAAGAGACACCATGACCAAGGCAGCTCTTATAAAAGAAAGCATTTAATTGGGGGCTTGATTATAGTTTCAGAGGCTTAGTCTATTATCACCATGGCAAGGGCATGGCAGGACAGAGCATGGCAACCCTCATGGCACTGGAGAAGGAGCTGAGAACGACATCCTGATTCACAGGCAGAGAGAGACCAAGAAAGAGAGATAAGGATGACTGGGTGTGGGGTTTGGAAACTTCAAAGCCTACTCTCGGTGACACACTTCCTCCAACAAGGCCACACCTCTAATCCTTCTAATCCTTTCTAATGGTTCTACTTCCTAATGACGAAGCATTCAAATATATTATCCTACATGGGCAATTCTTATTCAAACACCACAATCACGGTCACTTTTTCACTCATTTTCATGTTACAGCGTCTTAGCTGCTTGCTTTCTGATGAGCCTTGACCCTGGTTTATCCATGGCTCTCCTCTGTGCAAAGCAGCTTCCCCTCGCCCCTCCCAGGTCAAATTATCTATGACAAGGAGGGTCTCATGCTCTTTATGGCAGCATTTGCATTTCCTTCTCATTTCCATCGAAACATCTCCACAGACTCAGAGCCACCTCTGTCCTCTCAAGCCAAGGATATTTATCTTTCACCCCATGGACTATTTGTGACATAAGACAGACAGAAAAAGGATGCTTTCCCTGCACGCCCCCCCCCCAACTTGTAAGACTCCTCTTTAAAGGAATATATGACAGCCTACCCTGAGGTTATTTATTTATATTTTCTTCCATGACCACTTTTCCAGTAATGAGTTTAAATATAAGCAACATAAACCCATCTGGAAATAAAATTATGCACCAGCTTCATGACAAAAGATAATTACATTATAATCAAACTGTCATTTTGGAAGATAGCAGGAGATGAAGCGTGCTATAAACTGGCATGGGAAGTGTATGGAGTGTTCCTTTGAATTCCTTGCACAGGGGCCGGGGGTATGGAGGTTCCCAGTGCAGAACATCAGAATTCACAACTGGGAAATTGGTAGGCATTAGCAAACATGCGGTTTCTAAGAGCAGTGGTGCTTGTGCCTGGCACCCGGGGCCCTAAAGGCTTTGAACTTAGATTGGCTGCAATAAAAACTGCTTCCAGCATGCTTGGCTTCAGACTGCGGACCTTGATATTTTCATTTTTTTTTTTTAAAGCTTGTCTTTACCCTTAGGCTATTATTTTACATTTTAGTTTAGTAGGGCATGGCACTGGGATTTTCTGACTGAAATACGGACGGTGGAATAATATGGCAAAGGAAACTGATATTTTAGGGGAGAAAAAGACTGTCATTGAAGTTATTTTCTCCCTCTCTAGACTCAGTTTTCTCTTACAACAATAAGATGGTTCACTGACTTTTTCACGGCTGGGAGGATTTTTTTCCCCCTCTTTCATGAGCTCTGGATAGCTACTGAGATAAAAGGGATGTCTCTGTGTCCAGTGGTCAACGTGGCTACCTCAGTAGGAGGAGAACAGTAACTGAGAAAAACACAGGGCAGAGACCGGGGGACGAAAGCGACAGTGGATGTGGTCCTCTGTCCCGGCTTCTGTAAGACGGAGAACCCGCATCTGCCAGCTTTGCTGTCCGGGGGAGCAGGCCCTCACCGCTCCTTCCCTCCTGTGCACATGTGAACCTCACATGTGAAGATGCCAAGACCACAAGCCTCGCCTCCTGGACGTTCCTGTGATCTCTGCTTCAGGCGCACTGACCACAGTCATCCCACTCCACCGCATCCTGCTGCCTCTCAGGATCCTGGAATGCAGTAGTGTTTTGTTTGTTTGTGTGGATCTGGAACAGGCATCTCAGCCCCGGCCTCATTCTCAGTCCTTGGTGAATCGCAAACAAGCCAGAAGGTTCCCACCACTCAGTCACTCAGTCGGTCCTCCTCGGCTTCATCTGAAACCTTCATCTGAAACCTTCAGATCCTTCATCTGAAACCTGTGAGAGTCGCGCACCAGGGACCCAGAGACATCTAGCCACTGTCAAATGTGCATTTCAAACAAGGCCACCAGGCAATGCACATGTTACAATACTCACACACACACATGTGCACACACACATATACACACACACACATAAACACATGCACACACATAAAAACAAAGTGTGTTTATTTATGTGTGTGTACATGTGCATATTTATATCTGTGTGTCATGTGTATATGTGTGCATACAAGTGTATATTTGTATGTATGACTACATGTATATATTTATGTATGTGTGCATGTGTGTTTAATACACAGACATACAAACCTATTTACATAAACATACACACATACATATATACACATATACACAAATACATGCACAAATATATCCACACATGAACATACATATATACCCATATACACTAACCTACACATGCACACAAACACACACATACGCACACACATATACACAAGTACTCATATGCACACACATACACACAAACACACAATGCTCACACAAATACATACACATATATACATATATACTTGCATACATATACATGTACATAGAAACACACACATGCACATACATATACATAATACACATGCTTACAAATATGCATGCACACACATATATACAAACACACACATATATATGATTGCACATACACACGTACAAACATACTCAGATCACACATATACATATATACACACAAACGGACACATGCACATACACATACATAAACACAGACACACACACACATACACAAAAGAACACACAGGCATACACATACCACATATATGCACACACATGTATGCACACACATACACACAAGTGGGAAAGGGGAACCATGAATGGGAACCCTTGAGCTGCTAGCCAGGACTTCCAACGGAAGCCAGGGTGAGATGATTAACCAGTTCCTGTCTGGACGCCAGATGACAAGTGTCCGCAGGCCCTGCTGTCCTGCAGCGGAGACCCCAGGCAAGAACAGACTTGACAAGGATGGGGGAACAATCCTCCCCCACCACACCCCATCCCCCACCCCTGAGCCTTGGGCCCAAGGCCGGGCTGGGAGCCGGTACCTGGGGCTCTGCTCTGTCTGACCAGAGACCCTCCCGCTGGGGCTCCTCAGACAGACACAGGATAAGATGAGATAACACACACACATGACCTGGAACACGGGGCACAGACACAGGACGAGATGATAACACACACACACACATGACCTGGAACACGGGCACAGACACAGGATGGAATGATAACACACACACACACATGACCTGGAACACGGGGCACAGACACAGGATGAGATAACACACACACATGACCTGGAACACAGGGCACAGACACAGGATGAGATAACACACACAACATGACCTGGAACACGGGCACAGACACAGGATGGAATGATAACACACACACACACATGACCTGGAACACGGGGCACAGACAAAGGATGGGATGATAACACACACACACACATGACCTGGAACACGGGGCACAGACACAGGATGGGATGATAACACACACACATGACCTGGAACACAGGGCAAGCAAATGTTCTAAGGAGCCAAGCTTGCAACAAAAGCTAGTGTTCTTCCCGTGTCAGCTCCAGACACTCAGCGACTTAGATAAGACACCTATCAAGATAATGGAGCAAATTTTATTTTTGGACCTCATTAAACTAAAAGTTTCTCTCTATCTTAAAAAATTGAACTTGCAGAGGATGATCCATTAGAATCACAATTAAATAGCAGTCGTCTAAATAATTAAACAATGGGATGTCTATGTATAGCAACTACGAGACAGTTTTTCCCTGTCTATTTTAAAGACTGGTGGGTACAAGCTATGCAAATGACTTTGCAGGGATTTTTTTTTTATTCGCATAAACAGTCTGAAATTTAAATAACTCAAGCACTGCAGACGCTGTGAGTCATAGTATTTTCATTTTTCCTTCTACCTTTGAGTTCTATGACAGCTCCTTTTCCAGAACCCAGGAACAATGAGGCCTGTGAAGAACCCCAGAGATTTGAAAATACCGTTCACAGAGCCTTTGTTGTCCCCTAGGAGGCTTGGAACCACATGGGACACGCCCCCTCCGCCTGGGGGACACGCCCCTCCGCCTGGGGGACACGCCCCTCCGCCTGGGGGACACGCCCCTCTGCCTGGGGGACACGCCTCCTCCGCTTCTGGGACACGCCCCCTCTGCCCTGAGAGTCTGATGAGCTGCAGACATCTTTCCCTGCTCTGTCTGTATCGTGCGTAAAACCGCAGCTTTGTCAGACTAGCTGCTCACTGCTCTTACCCCATGATCCTAGGCGGGAAGTGTTTCTACTTAACTGGCTGAAAATTCATAATCAGGATTTCTCCATATCGAGTTCCGATGGGGACTGTGGCCAGGACCAGAGGTCAGACTCCAAAGCAAATGCCTCTTCTCTGAGGACTCGGAGCAGCAGATGGACTGGGAACTGCTCCTTCTGACACTGTTTCTCTGTTTCGGTTTCTACTCATTGTTAGTGATAATGTGACCTATATCAGAAGAAGCGTGCGATGCCGCAAACACGGCCCAGGCTCTGCCTTTCCTGTCCTCTCTTCCATTCCCTTGTGCCGTTCCCTCAAAAATTCTAGTTCCCCAGCACTTCCCATTTGGATGACATCGATTAATGTTCCTTCTGGAGATTCTTTTGTTGTCGTGAAACAACTGTTATCCACCTGGGTCACAGAAAGGAAGTATGATGGACAAAAAAAAGATGGCAGTTTTAGAGTGTATCAAACGTTTCATAACATCACTTTAACAAATACAATGAACAAATAACTATCTAGCAATTATTTGCTAACTTCAGTAGAGCTGCAAAAGTTGCTTGCTGAGTGTAACAGAATACCATTAGGCAACATTGCATTGGCTTTGCG
>CABHPP010145799.1:0-17953 GCA_902168425.1 Peromyscus attwateri | reverse complement strand
TATATATATATATATATATATATATAAATCTGTCTTTACATTAATAGAACTCATGGCCTTATAAAAGAAACCCTAAGAGCTACATTTCTTGTTGACCACCGGAGAGCACAGAGCAAGTGCCATCTATGAGCTAGAGTAATCTCCAGCCAAATTTCAAATCTGCAGCCGCCTTGCTTTATGCCTCCTAGCCACCAGGACTATGAAATAAGCTTCTGTTACTTTGGAGCTCCTTGGCCTGTGATAATTTATCGTAGCAATTCAAATAGACTAACACAGGAATGCACCCACAATCATAGTGCTGTATGGACTGTTCTAAGCATCCTTTATGCCCCACCCATTGGTCTTTCTCTTTCACACTCCTAATTTTATTGTCTTTGTAGTTACATGTTTTTCAGTATATTTGGAATATTTGGAATCATACAGCATCCTCAGGTTGGATGATCTTTCACTTGATATAGTGAACGTGGGTTCCTCCTTGTCTTTTCATGGCTAGTTGACTCATTTCCTTTTATCACTGAACAGCATTTAATGGATTAGTTGTATCAGTTTTAAAACAATATGTTCACCTGAGCACACTGAGGTCGCTTCCATGTTTTGAAAAACAAAACAAAACAAAACTTGATAAAGCTGTTATAAACATGATGCCTGAGTATTAGCATGTACATAAATGTGTTGATGTCTTACTTTTAGGTTATATAAGAATATGTTGTTTTATAACAAATTGCAATCTGCCTTCCAATAGGGCTGTACCATGTGTACACTTGTCACAAGTGATAGAGACCTGATGCCAGTGTTCCAGATTTGGGCCACTGTAAGAAAGTGTAGGGCTATCTCACAGCTTTAACTTCCACTTTGTGGCGACATATAAATGTGGCATCTCCTCAGTTGTCTCAGTCTTCTCATATACCCATCTGCTGTGTACACATCTTCATAGATGAGTCTCTGGTGAGATGCATTTAATAGTTCTTTGTATTTTTGGATGGCGGTATTTTATCTCATACATCTTTTACAAATATGTTCTCAAATCCTTGACTTGTCTTCCCATTCTCTTGACATTTTTTTATATATAGTGAACTACTTTTAAAAAAATCAAGTCTAGCTCTTGGATTATTTCTTTCATGGGACACAATTTCTAAAAGGTCATACTATCTACAAGGTCATTTAGGTTTTTCTCTATATTATCTTTTGAGGGGTCTTATGATTTTTGCACTTTATATTTAAGTCTATGACCCATTTGGATTTTAGATTCTGAAAGGTATAGAAAACTAGAGGAAGTCAGCTCTCTCCTTTTATCCTGTGGGTCCTTGACATTGAGTTCAGGTCACGAGGCTTGGCAACAAGGACTTTACCACCTAAGCCACCTCATCAGTCCTAAGTGGCAAATTTCTTGGCACAAAGTTGCTCTGTATATTCTTTACTATTTTTAGTATCTATAGGCTCTGAAATTATGCCACCAATATGTTCTTGACATTTATAATTTTTCTCTTGGTCTTAATCATTCTGAGTCATGGTTGTTGATTTTTGTAATGTTTACCTGTTATTTGTGTATAATCTAATTTTAATTTATTTTATTTTGATTATTGCTTCATTTGTTATTTCTTCCATTTCCTGTTACAGTAGCCAAAGCCATAGATTTTAAATCTTTCTTCTAAAAGACATACACAGTATTATAATTTCTTCCTCAATATTTTGTTGTGGAATAATCTTTTTGTACACTGTAAATACATACCACTTGGATTAGTTTAATAAAAAGCTGAATGGCCAATCATTAGGCAGGATTTTTGGGGCAGAGAGAATGCTGGGAAAAAGAAGGGCAGAGTCTCAAGGAGGTGCTGAGGAAGCATGGCATGTAGGAGATAAGGTAGCAAGCCATGAGCCATGTGGCAGCACATAAATTAATAGAAGTGGGTTAAATTATAAGAACTAGTTAGAAACAAGTCTAAGCTATCAGCCACACTTTCATAATTAATAATAAGTCTCCATGTCTTTATTTGTGAGTGGGCAGCCCAGAGAAAAATTTGACTACAGTATTTATTTAGTTTTATCCCCCAAATTTCTATTGTGTTTTTAAAATTTTTCATTTATTTAAAAGTATCATGGTCCTTTGATGTCTTATTTATCTCATTATTCACAAATATGTTCTTAGTTGTTGATTTCCACATGATCAGAAATGATACCTTGTTAAAGTTTTTGAGATCTCTTATATAACTCAGAGTATACTCTACCTTGGTCCATGTTCCATGCACATTTGGAGAGAATGTTTTTGTATGCTTCTTTGGAAGAGTATCTGTAGTGGGCAGTTAGACCCTGTTGTAGACGCACTGTTAAAAATCCATTGGATCCTTACTGTGTCCTAAAATTATTAAAAGAAATGCTATTGATTGTTTTAAGATATTTATTTGTCTATTTTTCCTTTGCAGTTCTATCAGTTTGAGCATCATATCTTCTGATGTCCTGTTAAGTTTAGAATAGTTACACAATATTATAGAATTTATCCTAATGGTATTCTTTACTCTGTTATATGTTGTGTTGACATTAATATAGCTAGTCCACTTAAATTTTCTTTTGATTGTTTTAACTGGAATGTCATTTGTATCTTTCCACTCAATTTCTATTTTTAAAGATTTATTTTTATTTACATATATGAGTGTGCATCTGTGTACATAAGTGCCATGTATGGTGTCTGTGGAGCTCAGCAGGGGGTGTCAGAATGCCTGGAACTGGAATTACAGTCTGTTGTAAGCTACTAGATATGGGGGATGCAAATCCAGCTTTGGTACGCACTATTAACCATTGAGTCATAATCTCTCTAATCCTACAACTTTCTATTTTTAACTTATTTCTGTGTTCATAGTTAAGTTAGGTTTCTCATAGGCAATATATGCTTGGGTCTTTTTCTTTTGTAAAAATAAAAAATATTTATTCAAATAATGTATAATGTCCTTACTGATATATTTTATGGAAAGTTATCAACTGACTATTTTCTCACTGTTTCTTTTTTTCTGATTTTCTTCTATTTTGATTTTTACACTAAATAAGCGTATTTATAGTCATATTTTATTTCCTTTCCTGTCATATCAGCTGTATATCTGTTATGTTTAATGTTTGCTTTATGGTCTATACTGCATAGCTTTGCCATACTCTACCCATGAATGGTGCTTTACCACTCTACATAACGTTTGGAACTCACAATAACAGACTGCCCTTGTTCTGTATATTACATAAATCCCACAGTAGATTATTTATCCTGACTTAAACAGAAATCATTTAAATTGTTAAACTATTAATAAAATTGCTTTTACATTTATCTATGGAGTTTCTTTTCTTTCATTTTTAATCAAGATTTCCTTCAAGCATCATTTCTAGGGACCAGAAAGATTGTTAGAGCCAGAGGATCAACACATCTGCTGTACGAAAGAGTCATATATGAAATCTTAGCAATATGGTCCCCTAACAAGCCCTGCACACTAACAACACCAGTTGACAGCCAGTTCCTTTATTTCTGAAGAATTTCCTTCAATATCTCCTTTGCCTCAGGTCACTTTTTGATGATTTTTTTTCTAGTTTTCGTGTGTCTTAAAACTATTTGCCTCACCTATAATTTGAAAGATTGTCCCCGAATTAGAGATGGCGGCTGCTTCTGTTGTTGCCCTTCCGTGCTTAAGGTCCTTCCCTGCCTTCTGATTTGCTTTGTTTAGGAGGAGAAATCTTCCTCATTCTTATCTCTCTCTCCTCTGTGCACACATTATGCACCTAGTGACTGCTTTTACATTTGTCTGTTTATGATAAGACCTAAACAAACATCACACCAATAGACATGCTAACATGGAAGGGGGTGATATTATGGATATTATGGAGCCCAAACCCTAGATAAAGGACTACAAGCAATGAAGGAAGGCTGAGAGCAGCAGAAAATAGTCTTCCAGGGGAAAAATACCCTTTCTGAATAGGTTATCCAATACCAAGTGGTCAGCCATGAAATCACATACATACAAGTAACATTATATGGACTGAACAGATTATATATATATATGTATACATATATATATGCATGTACACACACACACATACACACACACACACACACACACACACACACACACACACACACAAAACTGAAGAAAAAGAGGTCAGTGCCCATGAATAGAGCAGGGGGATTCATAAGTATCATTTGCTCTAGAGGCAGTGGGACCTCGGAGAATAGAGCCAATACGAGGCAGACTAAAGCCTCATGCAATAGCCAACATTCCTGAAAGCATCAGATAATTTATACTCTGAGGCTTAAGTCACATGAGTAAGGTTCTCATGCGTTCAAGCCATATACAATCACAAGGACAAACCACACATGGCAAAAACACATTTTTCCATAGAGGCGTATAAAGAGAGTTTAACCGTTTAATTGAATAACAGCCGCCAGCCATAAGGAGTAATCTGAAGTCAACTCACGCCTACCAGCTGCATGGGAGGAGCACCAAAACACTTTCCAAGAACAGTTCTGTGTTTTGAAGAAACTGAGGTCACAAGACTCTCATCTTGTTTTCTTGGAGCCTTCTCCCAAGCACTCAGAATTCTCGAAATTCACACAATTCCCTTTCCTGGACCGTGTTCTGACACATAAAGGGGTTGGAAGGAGAAAAGGGAGAAAGGAGAAAATGATGTAATTATATTTTAATTTAAAAAATTTTAAATTCTGCTTATGGGCAGTTGCTTGTGGAACCACAGCCCGGCAGCTGGGTTAAGCCTGCCCGTTTTTCTGTATTACTCGGAACAAATAACTTTCTCTTTTTCATGGTTTGGTTTCTTGTTCCTCCTCTGGAATCTTGCTTGCTTTCTTGGACACTCTGGGCTTTCTCACTCTTCTGATGATGTTGTCCCCTGACCCTTTCCTCCCCATGGCAGCTTACAAGCGGTATCTGGTCTGATTTTCTCTCTTCCTCTTCTCCATTGCCTTCCTTCCAACAGCTGTGGGATCTTGCAATTTTTTCTCTTAAACTCGAATAAGATTGTCCCCCAGTTTCAGAACAAAATATCACTTTATGATACTTTGAATAAGTTTCAATACATTTCAGCCATCCCTTCAAGGGTTTCTTTCTGTTCCCAATCCACTTTTCCCGAGTGATTCAAACTACAAGTATACCACACAGCAGGAAGTCACCCCACAGCTTACTGATGCTGTTTTCTGATTTCCCAAGCTTTTTTCTACTTTCCCCGCCCCCCATTTGAGATCGTGTCTATCTCTGCACACTCTTACTTTTATCATTTCAAATCTTTTATTTGTTTTATCTAGTACAATTTTTATTCCAAATATTGCACATGGCATCTTTATAGCTTCAAAATATGACCTTTCTGACAGCCATATTTTTGCCTACCCTGTGATTTCCTCTAGCTCCAACAGCATGTAGAATGCAGTCTTGGAAAATTTCTTTCTATTCTTGCAGGCTACTTTTATCATGTCTTTGTGAGTTTTGACTGATTCTTGCTTCCCATAGCCCTGAATAGTTTACTGCAATGCTGGCATTGATTAGGAAAGGAGGAAATACCACATGCCTCTCTCGAGTTCTCTCTCTCTCTCTGTGTCTCTACTGTGTGGTACTTGGCTTTATAATTCTTGGTCCCTGGGTGTCCTACAACCTCAGTTCTATGATTTTTTAACTCTTTGAAAGTGATATAATCCACCTGGGTTCCACTCCATGAACTGTGCCTCAAAAGCTTCCCCCAGCCAGTAAGGAAGTCATCAGAATACTGAAGCTATCAATTTCATGTCTTAGTGAACACCCCTTCACTTATTGACGTCCCATTTCTAGAAAACCATTACATTTTATTTTTCATTTAGAGTTTTAGTATTTTGTACCAGAAAGCCAATCTGATCCATAAAATTAGTAGCCATTAATTGTAATACTCATCTTTTTCTAGTTAATCTAATTTTAACAAATAGCAACAGTGACAGTATATGTATTTCATATTGTAAAAAATACTGGTGACAAGATGAAGACTCATTCTATGAACTTTTCAGAATTTATCTTTCCAATGTAGCTTTGAGTGGATGGTGACCCACAAAACAGTACAAGGGCATAAGGGAAACCATCCTTCTAACACAGAGAAATGTATTTTATATATGATTAAGTGTTATATTTCCTCCTGAAAAACCTATAATGCTTCTATGATACACCATGTTTAAAAATCTTACTCCTGATTTATAATGTCTTCTATGAGCTAAGTGTGGTGAATACTTAAAATAATTTCAAGTTGCCTTTGCAGTCATAGTTTAAGTCATTTACTTTACTTTTTTATATTTTGAGATTACAATATAATTACATTTCTCCCTTCCCTTTCTTCCCTCCAAACCCACTCATATATCCCTCTCAACTCTCCTTCAAATTCATGGCCTTTTTAATTGTCACTGTGTTCATATATGTATATGTGATATAACTACATATAACCTGTTCAGCCTGTATAATATTACTTGCATGTGTGTTTTCAGGGCTGACCATTTGACACTGAACAACCAGTTGGTGTGCTCTTCCCTGTGGAGAACCACCTCTTCTGCTCCCAGCTTTCCTCAGCTGTCTATAGTTCTTTATGTAGGGTTGAAGACTTGTGGTGGTTTGAAAGAAAATGGCCCCCAAAGGGAGTGGCTCTATTAGGAGGTGTGGCCTTGTTGGGGGAACTGTGTCACTGTGGGGGTGGGCTTTGTGGTCTCTTCTTCTCAAGCTTCCCTCAGTGTGACAGTCAGTCGACTTCCTTTTTCCTGCAAGATGTAGCACTCTCAACTCCAGCACCATGTCTGCCTGCATGCTGCCATGACCCGCTTCATGATCATAATGGACTGAACCTCTGAGACTGTAAGTGAGCCACCCTCAATTAAATGTTTTTATATGAGTTGCCATGACCATGGTGTCTCATCACAGCAATAGTAAACCCTAACTAAGACAGGTCTCTTGGCCTTTTTCATGCTCACTTTGGTGTGTCCAGTGGTGTCATCCTTGTTCAGCTCACAACTGGACAGTCAGTCACGTTGGTGAGATTTTTATGGGTGTAGCTTCTGACATTACTAAGAGACATAATCTCACAGCAAACTACCCTATCCTGCATCCATCTTTTTAATACGAATTTGACATTCTCATAGCCAAAGTAGAGTTCAGTTGTACTTGACACAGTTTCCAGTTTCAAAAACACCTTAATAGCTAAAGCTAGTGGCCAGAGGTAAGCCCTTGACACATCTCTCCTGCCCAGCGTTCTAGGCTCCACTATCCAGCTGCTTCCTATAAGGGGGCATTCAGACATCTGTTCATGAACTTAAAGTGGCCCCACAGAGTTCCCCAATATACTCCACTTGTTATTGCCCTCTTTTCCTTCTCTCTGATTGTGCTCCATAACCTATGTATGTATGTATGTATGTATGTATGTATGTATGTATGTATGTGCGAATGACTCTAGGCACGTGCACACTCTCCAGGGTCTGCTCTAAAATCTAGTTCACTATGCTCTATCATTGGAACACTGATGGAAATCCAACACTATGAGGCCACCCTGAAGAAATTCACACAGGAAGATGCCCTGCCTAGCCTCTGCTAGGGACTGGGAACTGTAGTTACCAACTAGTTGATAGAAAACTCAAACTCTATTTCTAAATAAGCATTCTAGCTTTCTATTCTCTAGTGGGTTATAGTATCTGTATTGGTTATTTTTCTACTGCTGTGACAAAATGCCATAATCAAGTCAATTTATAGAAGAAAGAGTTTATTTGGTTTACAGTTCCACAGGGGTAAGAGTCTGTCATGGTGGGAATGTGACCGATAGGGTAGCTGGAGCATGAAGCCGAGAGCTCACATCCTTTGCCTCAAACATGAAGCAATGAACTGGAGATGGGACAAGGATATAAACCCGCAAAGCCAGTCCCCTGTGACAAACTTCCTCCAGCAAGGCCATACCTCCCTGAAACCTTCCTGAAACCCAGTTAGTGACACTAACTGGGACCAAGTTTTCAAGTGCTTGAGCTTATAGGGGACCATTCTCATTTAAGCCACTGTGATGTCTACAGCCTATTTGTTGCTCTGTTTGTGTAATACCTGGCAGAAAGTCTATCCAGAACATGCACTCAATAAAATTTTGAGTGAATAATTTAACCACTGCAGGAAGGGGTAAATTGATTAATATAACAAACAGCAGATATTTGAAATAAAAGAAAATCTATTAGTTAAATAATAAAATGTCAATGGGCCAGAAGAAAAAGAGATGGAGAAATAAAGGAGGCTAGTTAACTGTGTAGGTTAAGCTGCCCAAGAGGGAACCACAAGGACATAGCCAGAGCAGAGAAAGCAGACCAGAATGACGTGCTGTGGATGTAGTAAGTATTGAGCATGCCTGGGGGCTTAAAAAAACAAGCAACAACAAAATGTATACACACAGAGATGAGCAAAAAGGGAAAGAAAGCATAGGGCAGGCTAGAAGAAGGCAGAGGAAAGGAAAAACGCTATGAATGATGGAGTAGGGGAAAGTCACGAACGTTACATTGTAACCATCGCTGCCATTGACACTTGACAGCTCTGTCACTTAAAGGACTCACTAGAAGTACTGCCACTGTTTGTTTTAATGCTTCAGTCATAAAAACGGGAAGGGTAATCACATCCTTATCTTACTGGATTTTGTTAGCTTTTCCTATAGCCTTCATGACAAAGGCCACGAAGTCATTTAATATCAAACAACTCAGTTTCTGGTTCACTCTTAGACATTCAAATGTATTTTTGTTCATTTTTTTTCCTTGAAAAAAAAAAGTAATAATTTAGCCGGACAAGATTTACCTCTGTCCTTTCACTCAAACACGTGAGAATAAGAGCTGGTGCTGAAATCTGTGCCGTCATTCCCTACAGCAGGGCCCTGCCTCGGTGGCTGTCTTCCTAGAACAGGAAGATCTGAAGACTCAGAGAGAGGCGCAGCTGCTAACTCGTCCCCATGAGGAACAAATTAGCGATGGCTGAAGGAGCCAACAGGGTGTGATTCTGAGGACTAAGTGCCTCAAGAAATGTTCAAATTAATAATTTTAGGTTTGGACAAGGACAAGCACCCCAGACAGACAAAAGGCACTTTCACTGGGGAGAAAAAAAAAATAAGTATCTGAAGCAGATAGGGATATTCGGGGAATTGCCCTATGGCAGAATGTCTGACTTTCAATTTCATTCTGAACAAAGATGGTTTTCTCTGTGTGGGAAGATAAATTTGTAGCAACAGAAAAGGTATCATTTTTTTTTTTTTGTAAATGATATTCTTTCTTTGTAAATCACCTTGGCCAGCTGTGATGTCAGTCAATAACACCACTAACACCACTGCTTCAAATGACAGGTGCATTACCTGGGAAGGTGAGATGACAGAGACAAGCTCGGATGCCTTGGCCCTCAGCCTGAGTTAAGTGACAGTACTCAAAACTTTCTAGACTCTCCATGGGAGCTGCTGCTGTTCTGTGTTCAATCATAGACCCAGCTTTCTCTTTGAAGAGCAACTTGGATCTTAACAGAGCTGGAGAAGCCTGTGGAGAGCTGACTAAAGCCTACTCACCCGCTTCTCTCCCCAACAGGGAGCCATGTGCTCATTCCTGCTGAGCTAAGTACTGCGGCTCCCAAACAGGCTGCTGCACATTCTTCAGGATTTCCCACACGGCATCTTCTGTGCTCTCCTTGGAGAACCCCTGCTCCTTTTCTGTTCCTGTCAGAAACTGGCAAATTCAACTAGCCTTGCAAGCACTTCAGATGCCACCTCCTGAAGGACTTTCCTTGCTGAGGCTTCACAGTGCCCTGCTCACCATTCTATGTACTACACCATCCCTTAAAGTGGGGCACAAATTGTACTATTCATAATGATCTAGGTGAGGTGCTCATCAACACATAAATAGATGAAGAAAAAAATGTTTATGTGTGTATGTATGTGTATGCATGCACACACATGCAAACACACACACACACACACACACACACACACACACACACACAGTGGAGATTTTGTTTTGCAAAGTAGCAAAGGATTCTACTCAAACACAAAGGAAAAATTCAGGCTAGATCTACTCACTACAAGAGAAGAGCAGGCTATCTTAGAGTGTGCCCAAGGGCACCAGTTTAGTGTTTGGGGCTTTCTGATTTAAAATATATTTTTTTATTTTAAAATGGAGTTGTATTCAGCTGTAAGAAAGAGTAAAATTATTTGCAGGAAATGGATAGAACCAGAGATCATCATGTTAAACAAAGTAAGCCAAAATCAGAAAGACAAACGTCACAATTTTCATTATACACAGAACTTAGATTTTTGAAAGCAGGAAGGGATTCTGTCAGGGGAGGTCAGGAAAGGTCAGGGGAGGAAGGCACCTTAAGAAAGACAAAAGCATGAGCAAGAGAGGGTAATGGAAAGGCAAGACAAATACCATGTGTGTCTTCATCATGTATGCACATGTGAGTAAGACAGGAAAGAAGAGGAGGAACTGTGAGAGGAGGAAGAGAGCCACTGGAAGGAGGCGTCGTAAGGGGTAACTGGGGGGTGAATATGATCAGACACGATGATATAAATGTGTTAAAGTATCATGAGGAAACTTAGTGTTTTGTATACTAAAATATAAATTCATTCTGTATACTTAAATACAAATTTAAAATACCTTTAAAATGCATGTGAGACAGCTCAGTGGTAAAAGACCCTTGCCACGAAACCTGGTGACCCTAGTTCAATCCTGAGACCTAAACATGGAAGGAGAGAACTGACATCTGCCACTTGTCCTCTTACCCCCCCCACACACACATACACACACATACACACACATACACACATATACACACATACACACACACATACACATGCACACACATACACACACATACAAACACATACATACACACACATACACACATATACACACACACATACACACACACACACACCCCATAACATACAATAAATAATTTCATTAACTAAATTAAAAATACTTGCCGGGCGGTGGTGGCGCACACCTTTAATCCCAGCACTCGGGAGGCAGAGCCAGATAGATCTCTGTGAGTTCGAGGCCAGCCTGGGCTACCAAGTGAGTTCCAGGAAAGGCACAAAGCTACACAGAGAAACCCTGTCTCGAAAAACAAAAAACAAAACAAAACAAAAAAAATACTCAAAGCTCTGAGAAGCTCAACAATGAAAATAATTATGCAGCCTCCTATGTGTAACTGCAAAAATAAGTATTATTAAATTCTAAAATCAACAGAATTCTAAATAAGTTCTTTATTCCCCTGGGTGACCTCAATTCTTTTAAAAAAAAAATCACAATCCCTAGTACACTCAGGATGATATTTTACCTGTCCTTGAGTCTTATTTATCTAAATAACTACTGCATAAAAGGTACTCAAAAGGCTTCTTGAGTGCAGTAATGACTCATTAGACATTATACTTGGATTTTAATAGACTTGCATTTTCTTTTGGCAAAAGTCTGCTTTCCAACCCTTCCTTTCATTTTTTCCCTTTATAAAATGCCATTTAGTAAAGACAGAGTTCTTGTGTGTAATCGTATAAACCTTAACATGAAAGAACAAGATGAGTGAAAATAAATCCAAATTTTAGTGTATGTTTTATAGCCTTGAAAGTCACTACTGAATGCAATTCTGGGGTGGGGACTAATTCAGAATCTTCTACGCATCTTGCCATGCCTGAATGTTCTCATTATCATGATGGCTGCTGTCACATGGTTCAGAGGGACCTTTCCCTGCTGGTTAGTTTTTTGTTTGCTTGTTTGTTTGTTTTTGTCAACCTGTTACAACCTAGAGTCACCGGGGAAGAGGGAGTCTCAACTGAGGGATTGCCCTGATCAGATTGGCCTGTGGGTGTGCCTATGAGAAACTGTTCTGATTGATGGTTGATGAAGGGAGGGGTAGGGGAGTGGCTCAGCCCACTATGGGTAGGTAGTACCATACCTTAGCAGGTGGACCTGGGCTGTAATAAAAAAATAATAATAAACTAGCTGAGTACCGGCCAGTGAGCAAGTCAGTTAGCTACCTGCTGCCATGATTTCTGCATCAATTCCTGCTTTAATTCCTGCCTGACTCCCTCAGTGATGAACTATGGCCTGAAAGTATAAATAAGAAAGAAGTCTTTTCTTCCACTTTTTTTACATTTAGTTGGAGTATCTTACCACAACAGAGAATAAACTAAAACACTCCCAGAACATGAAATTTTACTGAGGGAAGAATAGTCCATGTGGCAAATCAGCAAAGGGACTGAGCACTTTTGGAGTGAGTCGGGGAGAGTGAAGAGGAAGAGGAGGCTAAATGTGGGTCTGAGACAAAGAATTTCTATCACCGACATGGAATATGATGCTGCAGACTTTTAAAAGGAATCTAGAGATCGCAGGCTGTGCTGCAACTGCCACACTGTGCACATTCCTCATACTGTTTCTTGGTGAATGAGGGACTTTGTAATAATAAAGTCCCATGGCTTGGGGCCTTCCTATGTATCAGGCAGTGCCCAGACATTTTACATGTATTGGGCTAATTTTTATTTAAAATACCCATGGAAATGGCATATTACCATTCCGATCATACAGATGGGAAACAAGAGAATGGGTAGAAAACTAAGTAGGTGGGCTCTAGGACTTTCTCTTGTTTAACCTTGACATTGTTTCCCTCTGTGTCTTAAGTCGATGCTATAAAGGGCCACTCTCTACATATCCCATCTATCTCAGTATACTGTCATGGAGTGTGGTCTGGAAATGGTGAGGAACTTCTGGGAGGTCACTTAGTAAGGTGTGGACTTGGATTAAAATGCAAGTAGCCTAAGGGTCAATGTGGAAGCCCACCTCTGACTCAGTTTCCCAGTTTGAATCTGAAGTCTATTCTGAGTCAATAGAGTTCAGGCTTGCTTGCTCCAGAGCCGTGAGAAAGTCCTGATTAGCCTGTACAGTCTCCTTGAAGGGCTGTGAGAAAGTCCTAATTAGCCCATGGGAAGTAAAATACTATCCAGCTAGATGCAGCCTGCTGACATCAGCCAGAGGTACATCAAGATAAAAAATGAAACTGCCTGCTCCTCGACTCAAGGATAGGATAGATAGTGGTTGAATGCCTGTGCTGTGTCTTCAAGTCTGTATATAAGTTGTCTGTGAAATAAACTCAGGACTGTCTGTCATTGACTGGCAGGCTTGTGGTGATATTGTGTCCCCCAATATATTGTGCACCTTAATCAACTTATCTGGGGTCAGAGAACAGAACAGCCACTAGATAGACATAGAAGACAGAAAATGGTGGCACACACACTTTTAATCCTAGCATTCTGGAGGCAGAGATCCATCCGGATCTCTGTGAGTTCAAAGCCACACTGGAAACAGCCAGGCATGGTGACTCACGCCTTTAATCCCAAGAAGTGATGGCAAGAAGCTGAAAGGTATATAAGGCATGAAAATCAGGAACTAGAGCCTGGTTAAGCTTTTAGGCTTTTAGCAGCAGTTCAGCTGAGATCCATTTGGATGAGGACTCAGAGGCTTCCAGTCTGAGGAAACAGGATCAGCTGAGGAATTGGCGAGGTGAGGCGGCTGTAGCTTGTTCTGTTTCTCTGATCATTTAGCGTTCACCCCAATACCTGGCTCTGGGTTTGTTTTTATTAATAAGACCCTTTAAGATTTGTGCTACACAGTCCTCCCAACTCTGTTCTGTCTCCTTCATTGTCTCTACAATCCTCACACCTTCATCCAGATACCCAGTGACTCGTCAGCAGGTTCTGACAGGTCAGCCCTTGTCTACACCTCTGCAGGGACTGAGAATGTATGCTTCACTCAAGAGAGGCTAGGAGTAGAGGGCTCAGGCTGTTAGACAAATAACTAAAACTCAAAGCCAGAGGGGACCCCTCGACAAGCTTCCCACTGCATAGCTCTGTCTTTTTAGTACAAACCATTCAGATTCCATCTCAAACATGTTCTATTCCAGCTCAGGAGTTCTCAACCTGTGGTTCGCAATCCCTTTGGCGGTATCATATCAGATGTCCTGAATATCAGATACTTACATTACGAGTCATAACAGTATCAAGATTACAGTTATGATGTAGCAATGTAACAATTTTATAATTGGGAGTTACCACAACATGAGGAACTTATTAAAGGGTTGCAGCATTAGGAAAGCTAAAAATCACTAGCTTAATTTCTGTTGTTGTGATAAAATACCCTGACCAAAAGTCACTTAAGGATGAAAGGTTTATTTGACTTGTATTTCCAAGTTACCATCCATTTCCATGGATAGGTCACAGAGGCAGGAGCTTGGGATAGCTGGTCATGTCACATTCATAGTAAGAACAGGGGAAATTAACTTGTCCAACTTTCCTCAACTGGCTTTCTTCACTCCAGGACACAAATAGTGAAATGGTGCTTCCCACATTCAGAGTGGGTCTTCTATCTCACATCAGTTAAGGCAATCAAGTCACCCACAGACACTCTCACAGCCCAAATTGAGCCAGACAAGTCCTCTGTTGAAACTCTCTTCCCAGTCCTTCTTGCCTTTATCAAGTTGAGTGCTAAAACTGACTGGGACACAACACTTCGTCTGTTACTTCCAACTCAAACATACGAAAGAAAACTGAGTTAAGAACGGAATCCATAAACAGGTACTTCCTAGAGACAAGCAGCAGCGTGATAGAGAAACTGAGACTTGAACCCAGGTTCATCATGTAATACTTTTCTCATTGTTGGTACAAAATATCCTGACCAAAGCAGCTTAAAGAAGGAAGAGTTTTGGTTCACAATCTGAGGGTACAATAAGTTCATCATGGTAGGGAAGTCACAGCCTCAGGTAGTTGAGCATTACTGTGATATTGCACTGCAGATCAGGAAGCAGAAAGCTATGGGTGTTCAGCTCACTTTTTCCTTTTAATGCAGCCCAGGACCCCAATCCACAAGAAAGGTGAAACCTAGAATTGGCAGGATCTCCCACTTCAATTAACCTAATCTAGATAGTCTCACAGGCATGCCCAGCGACTTGTCTCCTGAGTGATCTCTTCAATTTGGCAGTCCAGATTAACCATTACAGTCTGCCTCCAGGCCTGTGATTCTTATGGCAGATAACCTGAAGCAAAGACTGGCCCATAACTATCATAAGCAGTCACAATGAGGCTATCTCTTTCTTTGTTCAAATACATTTCTTGTACCTAATTATTTTCATTTTTTTCTGGCTATAAATATATCTTTGTTATAAAGCCAGACATTCACAGCCAGTTTGGATCTATACTGGAATATGATTTTAGAATCCAAAATTTAGACAATGAAAATTGATAAAACTTGGGGCTGGAGAGATGGCTCAGTGGTGAACAGCACTGGCTGCTCTTCCAGAGATCCTTAGTTCAATTTCTAGCATGCTCATGGTGGCTCACAACTGTCTATATTCCAATGGGATATGATGCCCTCTTTTGATGTGCAGATGTATGTGCAGACAAAACCCTCATATACAAGAATAAATAAATCAATATATCATTAAAGAAAGAAACTCTGTGACACTAAATTTTTTTAATTTTATTTTTTCCACCATGCATAACACTAAAAAAAAAAAAAGCCTAATAATCAAGTCTTCATGGTGTAAAAGGACGACATAGATACTGACCTATATGTAACAAATGTCCAAGATTTGGAAGCTCTTATTCTCTTCCCGCTACTGTTTCCAAGATCTGGTAGATGCTCCTAAACTCATGAACACAAAGGCAGCACTAAGTGGACTCAGTGGGCTTAAAAATAATAAGCACATGAAATTGTGAGGAAACACATTAAATGTATGTATAAAATTCTCAAACAATAAAAATATGTAAGAAAAGTAACTTGAAGGGAAAGGTAATAAAGAGATGACAGAAAAGAATGTCTTTTCTATTGCCCAGGGTCTGCCTGTAGAATCAAGAATATCTTTCCCACAATAAAAAAAAAATAGGTGAATAAAATCATCGAAGGCATCTAACTATCATACTATTAGATAAACACATGAAATAGACCAAGATGACTGCCAGGTGATCTTTGATTTATATTTAAAGTAAAACTTGGTTCTCTCATATCCAAAACCAGAACATTTTATTGGACTTTCATGTTCAAGAAAGGAAATTTACAATTGTAAATTGTACATTTATAATTTACAGCTAGCCTCCCAGAAAGGGGGGTGGCATTTTATCACTCAGAAAATAGTGTGTAAACTCCCGAGCGAGAGCTGTGCCCAAGGATGGGATTTGCCTGAAAAGGGATGCCCAGAAATACCACTGACCACAGAAGCTTAGTGTATCAGAACCAGAGCAGAACAAAGCTGAGCAGAAACCACATATTATGGTTATTATTATTATTATTATTATTATTATTAATTTTGAGCAGGAGGTAAACAGCCAGTGTTGCACTTTGACAGAGTAATCAAAGCATCTGAGGTCTCCTCAGTGGTTCAAAAATATCTCCCAGCATCTGTTTCTTAGAGCCCAAAATCTCAGAAGTCTTTGGACTTAAAAAAAAATTGTTTAAGTCTTTTCTGTAAGGATTATAAGATGTATCTGAAAATGTAAAAATCTCTTGTTTTGTGACTTTTCCTGCTGAGACATGAACAAACACCCATTCAGCCAACATAGGGCACAGATGACAGACCAAAGAATTGATTCAACCCAACTTTCGTGAACTAGTGAATTTGGCAGGATTACTTAGAGAAGCAGGGTTGAAAAGGCACTGAGAGGAACATGGATAACTGAAAGACAGCTGGATCACCAGGAAGCTCACCCAAACCTGCGTGATGAATGACTCACAGAAGTGGCATTTCTGGAGCTCCCTTCATGAGTTGTAGAGGAATGAGCCCATTGGAGTCCCTTCTTCCCAGCAGTTGTTACTGCTTTGGATAACCTTGAGGAGAGGTCTTGTGAATTTTGTTACTTTCGGGATCTTCCTGACCCTTAGATATTTCCTTTTTCTCTAGGGCCTTGTATGTTTTGTTTCCTTGCTGAGTCTCATAACCCACCTTGGTTCTCCAACACTTCTCCCCTCGCTCCTGCCCTGTCTGTTTGCTGAGGTTTACTTGGCTTTCTGCTCTTGGAGATGTAGTCAAAAAATTCTCTCCAAGAAGTAAGCTAGAGCTATTGAAGGTTCCCTTGGTTTTCTTCTCTGCCATAGTGGTCACAGTCATGTGTTATCTGATACCTAATATATGACACACAGTATTATTTTATTTTGTCTGGATTTTTTGGTTGTGGGGGTGACAGGATAATCTTGCTTAGTGTAGAAGTGCCAAGGACCTTCCTCCTCCCAAACACTACTTTCAGA
Organism: Peromyscus attwateri; assembly: GCA_902168425.1. Classification (NCBI taxonomy): domain Eukaryota; kingdom Metazoa; phylum Chordata; class Mammalia; order Rodentia; family Cricetidae; genus Peromyscus; species Peromyscus attwateri. The sequence continues at coordinate 687 of CABHPP010145799.1, read as the reverse complement.
TACTTTGACACAGTTATTGTACACACGACTTGACATAATTTTGAAACTAAGACCAACTCTACAGCTTTAATCTAAGTCACTCAGTATTCCCAGCCTGAGAGTCTTGTTTCCTTATAACTGATGGGGGTTGGAATAGGTCAGTGATACTCAGTTCTGTGTTGTCCCCAGCATATCTCAGTGAGACAACAGAGACTCCCTATGGGTTGATTCAAAGAGACCTGGGAACGGTGAGTTTTTGCCCTTTCTCTTTAGAGGATGAGGTAAAGGCAGAGATATGGAATATAGGTCTTTATTGGGATATACCTATTCCTCAGCTGACACTCTGGAGTAGATGACCCAATCCTATGAACATCTGTTGAGAAATATGTGCAACCATGTTGGGCTCTATGACAGGGGCCAATATTAGTAAAACTACTTTGATAAATCCTAATAGTACAGAATGTTTAGTGACGGTGTCTAAGATTATGCTAAAAGCAGTCTGAAGAGTGTAACAGTGGAGATAATGGGAAATCGCAATCAAAATGCTAGGATACATTGAATTATAACATTTCTTCCTAATATCTCACATTTTTTGAAGCCTAGAAATCCAAGGATATGTGATGTGGCATATTGCATTGCCGATTAAATTCTGGAAGCAATCCTTAGAGCTCTGGAAACTGGCAGGCAATTCAATCCACAAAAAAAAAA
>CABHPP010145798.1:0-44678 GCA_902168425.1 Peromyscus attwateri | reverse complement strand
GAAACTGAGAGACGTGTAAGCCCGTTCTCATTTCTCTCTCTCTCTCCTGCCCTAGAGGCAGCCATGTGAACTGACGGTCAGTCTTCAAAGAATTAAAGGAAGCCCAAAGTAATAAGACGCTATTTCATAGCCGTTAAACTAGCAAAAACTAAAATGGCCGACTGCCCAGGCATTGGAAAGAAACAAATAAAGAGATTTGGAGGGGACATTTCCTTTATTTATGTGATCTGGAGATTTCCCTTCAGACCTGTTTCTAGACTCTTGCTGCAAACATCCGACATGCGCTCCCATGTATATTTTACCCACGAACTAGATTTGCTATGCTTTCAGTTGGACACAAATAGGACACTTTTCCAAGTTTATTTATTTATTTTTTGAAAAAAGGGCATTTCTTTCTTTCTTTTTCAATTCTGGAAGAAAAAAAAAAGCCCCAGATAAAGGCGATGGTAGAGTTGGCTTCCAGTGAGCGCCCTTTCTGGTCCTCGGAGGAAGCTTCCAGTTGTGTGCTTTCATTGTGTTATCAAGATCTTTTTAAAGCTCAGGGGGTTGAGCCAGGACTCACACTAGGCAAGCGCTCTCCCACGGAGCTACAGCTCTCTCTAGCCCTTTTGTTTTTATGTTTAGGCTGGTCTCGAACTTGTGATCCTTCTGCCTTACCCTTTCAGGCTCAGCTGAGACTTATCGTCTTAATCTCTTACTGTGAATAGGTTTTTTGTTTTTTTGTTTTTTTTGTTTTTTTTGCACTTTTGAAACAGGGTCTCACTCTGTTGCTCAGGCTACCCTGGCACTTGCTAAGGCTTACCTCAAATAACTGATCCTCCTGCCTCAGCCTTCAGAGATGTTAGCATTAGAGGAGTTTAAATTTTAATGCAGTAAGATATTTGATTATATTACAATACCAGCCTACGTTTTCCCAAACTTGCATAGAAGTGAACACATCCGTATCCAACTTGGAGTAATTTTTTTAGGGTATAGCACTGGTTACTTTTCTGTTGCTGTGATAAAATACCAAGGCAACTATAGGTGAAGGGTTATTTGGATTTAGGATCCCATGGGGATAAGAGTCCATCACCATCAAGGCAGGGAAGTGTGGTGTGGTGCAGGCAGGCTTAGCGGCAGAAACCTTGAACTGCCAGCCCGAAACAGAGAGAGCCAACTCCAAATGTAGGAACCACCTCCAGTGATGCACTTCCTCCAGCAAGGCCACACCTCCTAACCCTCCTCAACAGTGCCACCCACTGGGAACCAAGTACTCGGACACTCAAGATTATGGAGAGCATCTCATTCAAACCACCACCACAGGTGTGTATTCAGAAATGAAATTGCTTGGTTACATAAGCATTACAAAATATCTTCCCAAAATGGCTGTGCTGATTTCAGTTCCAACTCCATTTTATGAAACTTCCTAATAGTATACCATTTGGGATTGGTAGACAGTTTAATCTTTGGCATTTTAATGGGTTGGAAAGGGTATTCCATTATTTTAAATTGTATTCTCCTTAATGCTAGCAAGGTAGAGCATTTCTTTGTGTATTTTGGTCCTTCTGTTTCCCTCCTTGCTAAATAACCTTTTCTTCTACTTGCCCACTTTCCTGCGGGGATAATAAGTATTTCCTTATTGGCTGTGGCACCTAGTCATATATTCTGCTTCTTCAGCTTCCATGTGTCACCTGCACTACAGTACTTACACATACACTTATTATGAGAATATGTTTATGGTGAACCTTAGTCCAGTCACTTATTATGAGAATATGTTTATGGTGAGCCTTAGTATAGTCACTTATTATGAGAATATATTTATGGTGAACCTTAGTCCAGTCACTTATTATGAGAATATATTTATGGCAAACCTTAGTTATTACCTATAAAACATGGGTTAAACCATTTAGCCCACTGATAGATAAAGTAACACACATGGAAACCTGTGTCCCAGTGTTAGATAAAGTATAGGTGGTTGGTAAATGGAAGTTTCTTCCACCTTTCCATTTAAAAACTCCAGAATCTAGGAATCAGGAAGCAGATTAAAGAGTGGGCCCTGGGGTTGGCTTGAGGTCTTACTGAATCCCAACATTACCATTTGTTAGCTGTGTTACCTTAAACCAGTACTTCGAGTGATCTGTTTTCTTTCTCTCATTTGTAAAATAGATCTTACTACTTTCTCTATAGAACTACATAGATCAGCAGTTCTCAACCTGTGGGTCATGACCCCATTGGGAAGTTGAATGACCCTTTCACAGGGCATGCCCAAAACCATCAAAAAACACAAATACTTACATTATGATTCATAACAGTAGCAAAATGACAGTTATGAAGTAACAACAAAAATGATTTTATGGTTGGGGGTCACCACAGCATGAGGCACTGTATTAAAGGGTCACAGCATTAGGGAGGTTGAGAACCACTGACTTAGAGGAATAAAGCACTGACTAGCTAGTGCCTTTCCCCTGAAAGCAATGGAAAATGCTATAAACATAACAATATGGGACTGGTTGGATAGATACCTTGGAAAATCTTTGCTAAGGGACTTCAGATCTTCAGAGTATAGTAAATAGTCAGACATGATGGTTCCCCAGATCTGGGGAGGCAGAGACAGGCAGATGCTTGAGGCCTGCTGGGCAGCCCGTCTGTGGGTAAGTTCCAGATTCAATGAGAAACCCGGTCTACAAAAACCAAACCAAACCAAACCAAACCAAACCAAACCAAAAAAAACCAAGATCTACTGAAGACCAAGATCTACTGAAGAGGATGGCAACTGAGGGTCCTCTTTGGTTTCCACACACAGGTGCACAGGCAGGTACCTGTCCGTGTGTGCACCCACATGCGCACACATACACATGCACACACACAATGCACACAGGCACATACATGCACACATACACATGCACACACACAACACATGCAGGAACACACACACACACACACACACACACACACACACGAGATAGACTATTATAGTCTCTTCACAGAAGTGTCAACTTGCTGCCAATAGAAGGCAGAGGGAAGAGAGCCTCTATGTGAGCAGCAATTGATACTCATTGAGAAAATTCTTCACTGAGGACAGACCACTTGCATGTAGCTTGGAAGAAAGTGGGGGGGGGTGTGACAGATGCAGTCAGATGAGGAGTGGACGGGGGATTTTGCAAATGAAACAAGGAGTGAAGGTATTGAGAAAACAACAAATACCAACTGCAGCAAAGTCTGAGAATCCTGCTGGGCAAGATGGGAGTGGGTGACAGCAGGTGCCCTTGTGGTTAAGCTGGGAAGCTCTTGACTGTGGCAAGAAAAGCTGGATCCTTGGAAGCTCAAAGGGCATTTTCCACTAGATGATGTCCCGCATTCTACCAAGGACCCTGCTGTCTAGCAGATGATTGCTTTGGGGCCGTGACATCACGTGTGCGATCAGTGGGTTGCTCAGAGGTGGGAGCTGGGATGGGACAGTGACAGTCAAGGGAAGGGACACATTGGGTGCATCAGCAGACACAGGGGCTGCGTCTCTGGCACTCTAGCAACCAGCCCGAAGCTGCTGGATTACAGCTACTCCAGAGGTCACAAACATGAGGGGGCTTGCTTGTTTGTTTTCCTTTTTTAGATGGAAAAAAAAAAAAACCAGGACCTTAGATAAGAAAAGGTAAGGAAGGACGTATCCTTGGCTCATACCCATTTCTTATGATTGGTGGTTCTTATGGTTGGCTCTAGATTGGTGGTTCTCAACCTTCCTAATACAGTTTCCTTGTAGCTGACGTTTTCCTGGTCCCACTCGGCTCCCACGGCCCCATGGTCCCACAGCCATGTAAACACACAAAGGCTTATATTAATTAAAACTGCTCAGCCATTAGCTCAGGCTCACTACTGACTAGCTCTTGCACTTGAACTAAGCCTGTTCATTTCTGTTCATCTACATGTCGCCACATGTTCTGTGGCTTTACCTGTGTGCCGTTACATGCTGCTCCCTGGACGGCAGGCTGGTGTCTCCTCATTCAGCCTTCCTCTTCCCAGAATTCTCCTTGTCTGCTTATCCTGCCTATACTTCCTGCCTGGCTACTGGCCAATCAGCATTTTATTAAACCAATGTACAAAATCATTATCCCACAGCAGTTCCTCATGTGGTGGTGACCTCCCAATCATAAAATTATTCTGCTGCGGCTTCATAACTGCAATTTTGAAACTGTTATGAATCACAATGTAAATATCTGATATGCAGGATATCTGATATGCAACCCCTGTGGAGGTCTCTATCCACAGGTTGAAGAACTGTTACTTTAGATAATAGTTTCAGTACCATTTATTAAAAAAATAATAGATGAAATATGTATCTTTCAGGAGTTTTTGGACAGACTTTGATCATCCTCTTAAATCGTAGCTATTCTTTTAAATAGGATTCAGTTGTACCTAGATAAACTGGATCTGTACTTACTTACATTTATTAAGTAATATATATAAGATATTTTCTCTACAGGATCACTGACTTTAAAGGATGTTTTGCGGCCGATGAGATAGTTCAGAAGGTAAAGGTGCTTGTTACTAAGTCAGACAACCTGAGTTCAATACCTGGACCCACATCATTTAAGGAGAAAATTGATTCCCTGACACTATTCTCTGGCTTCCACATGCATACTGTGGCATTTACCCCTCCCTCCAATTCAAGCAAATGAATTTTTTTTTAATGTTAAAAAAACAAAAACAATGTTTTGGCACTATAATATTATTTTCTTACCAATGAAATATTCAGAAAAAAAACCTTTCTATTTATTCAGAAAAGAATTGAAATAAAATAACTAGATATGACTACAGATTCATGCATGTTATGAGTTATGAGTCTGTGCTTCAAATTATTACTATTCTGTAAGTGTGTGCTAGGCTTCTGCATGAAATGATTTCTCTCAAACAGAAAGGGGTGAATGACTCCATTAGCAAACTGAGAAATGAAAGGTACTTTAAGACAACTCCATCTAGAGACTGCCATCGTGTCCTACTTATAAGAATCCATCCCTAAAGGAAAAACTGAGCGCATTCTGTAGAAGTCGTTATATGGCTGTCCTGATTCAGAAATGACTCTACAGTGTTGAATCTCTATCCCCGTGGGCCCAGACAGGGAGCTGAAGGGGTTTTTGATGAACCTTCACATTTCTCTGATTTTTGAGCAGGCATTTTGAAGTGTCTGGAAAGATGGAAGTAATAAGGTGTGTTTGCTGCTGTGCTTTTATTTTTCAGTGTATGGCTTAAGCATTTCAATCTTTCCCCTTATCCTAATCTAATTAGTAGAAAACATGAGGCGCTTTTTGAAACAAAGTAATTGTAATGCAAGTTTCCTTATCTGAGACTTTAAAACCAGAATGAGAAATCAGTTAGAACACTCCTTTCTTTTTAACGCCAGAAAACAGGGGGGACGTGTAAAACTGGGAGCTGATAGCTAGTTATTTTTAAAGACCTTATTTTTCTAAGGGGAAAAGTACAGAGGTGTACCTCGACCTTCAACCCCCAAACTTGCAGAGCCTCTCTCTCCGTCAAGCCCCCACCTACAGCATGTATTGGTTCTACTGAGGAACCTATATGGGCATGCCATTATCAACCAAGCCCGTATTTTACATTAGGTTTCATCTTGGTAGTGGGCATCCTATGGGTTTTGATGTGTATCCACTCCTAAGAGCATCAACAACAGTTTTTTTTCTGTCTTAAAAGTGTTCACTACCTATTCATCCCCCTTCGCCCTAACCCCTGGCAATTGCCAATCATTTTGATACATATACTGTTGTCATTCCCAGAATGTCACTTGGTAGGAATCACCCTTTCCTCTGTGTCTTTTTGACTAAGTAGTATGCACTTGAGGATCCTCCATGTCTTTTCATGCATGGCACCGCGTTTCTTCTTAGCATCCCCTTATCTGCGAATACTTCTTTATCCTTCCATTCACCCACTGAAGGGCATCTTAATTACTTCCATGTCTTGGTAATTGTGAATAAAGCAGCTCTACACATTTGTGAATAGGTTTGGTCTTCACTTTAAGGTAAATGCCGCCGACCATGATTACCAGTTCATAGGAGGGTACATTCAGTTCTGCAGCGGCCGGATGATCTCCCCAAATGGCTGTCGTCTGCCATCCCCTCCAGCACCGACTGGAAGCCACTGTTGCTCCATCTTCTTGGGTCCGTGTTAGCCGTGTTCTGAATTTTGTGCATTCTGTCAGGTGTCTAGTGGTGATGGCTAGTTTTTATTTCTTTTAATAGACCTTTTAGTTGTTATTTTAAAATTAATATTAAAAAGCTGTTACCCCTATCTTACACAGAGGAGATGAGTCTCTGAGAAGTTAATCAAGCTGATGGCAGTTCCAGTGAGAGACTGGCATCGTGTCTGTATTTGTCTTTCAAATTGTGATTCACAAATGACATTGAAACACGTTTTTTATCAGGAGACTTTCACCTTTAGTGATGAACTAAGTGGGCACTTTTTTAGAAGATTTCTATCAGTTTCCTGAAAATTTCCCCCAAGTAACTGCTCCAGATGGCAATCAGAGACCGGAATGTGAGGTATTAAGTGTTTTTTAGGATACAACGCCATCTCCAATAACACGGTCTTCTCGATAACACGGTCAACTCTTCCTTCCTGATACCGTCTAATTAGCCAAGCTGAGAGCTGCCAGTGGGAAAATTCCTGTTTTCCCTTTAGAACAGGGCTGTTTTTATATAGACGTTGGCACCTGCGAAGCCTGAGTAACAGCAGCCCGCACGAGTGAGCAATTTGGCCTTGTTGGTAAATAAAACATATACACGTCTAATCAGTTTCATTTAAAATTAAACATAGCTCATAGTCCAAGCACATTAAAGGCATTGTCTTGGCAGGGCAGTGTCTCCAGCCAAATCACTGAGTTCGCAACACAGCCCCAGGTGGCACCAAATAGACAACTGAGGCACAGACACTTCCTCCTGTTCTCTCGCTTTGGTGTTTTATTTTGTTTCCTCTGTTCGAGCCAAATTCCAAGAACTCTGTTGAGTTCAGGACTCTGTTTCAGTAAGTGTCTATTACCGTGTGGCGCACGGGCCTGACCCTCCTGTCATCTCCTGAGACAAGTGAAAATGAACTGTCTGGTACTCTCCCACCGAAGAAAAGACAACAGAAGGTTTTCTTCCATAAGCAGTAAGCAAAACTTCCGTGGTGGTTCCATTGCGTGTGTGTGTGTGTGTGTGTGTGTGTGTGTGTGTGTGTGTCTGTGTGTCTGTGTGTATTTATGTGTGTGTCTGTTTGTGTGTCTGTCTGTGTATGTGTTTGTCTGTGTGTGTGTGTGCATTTGCGTGCATCTGTGTTTGTGTGTGTGTCTGAAATTCAACACTCTTAACACCAGGTCCTTAAAGAAAAAGGAAGAGGCTTGTTTATTTTACAACCCTCCAGCCCTCCCCTAGTCTCCAGTCCTTGGCCACCAGAGACACACCAACAGTTGGCAGAGGAGCCAATGACAGATGGGCTGTTAATAAGCGCTCCTAGAACACGACTTGACTGTGCTTGGACCCTGTTCTTGCTTTCTCTGCCGCTTATTTTGATGGAAGCCATTGGGACTGAGTTGGGTCTAAAACTGGCCGGTGACCAAGCCGTGCATGGACTGTAAGCAGACACTCTGTCTTCAAGAATGGATAGAAACTTTAGACCCCCACCCCTCTTCCTCTATTAACAGTGGATAAAAACAAACTGCTAAATCTCTAAGGTGGGTAACCTTACTCTCACCCTCCAAATTAATAAGACCTTTTGGACTAAAGAGTTTTGGGTAAAAATATTCTTCTATCTCTCAATGGCAATACAAACTTTGGTGGGGAAGGGGTACTCGGGTTTGGGGTTGGATATGAAGTGTGATATGTGACGTCAGCTGGCCTCTCAGGAGATGTCATTTTACTGGTTTTGAGTGCTGTTTGGGGTTAACGAGCTCACAGGTTATGAAGAGGCTACGGCAATGCTCTTGAGCTATCTTAGGCTGACTCAGCTTCTCCTTGTGTCCTTCAGCCTGCTGACCCCCATGGAGCATCTTCTCTTCCACTTAATGGCCCATCCTTAGTGTCTGCTGCAAGTCCCTCTCATCCTGGACACTGCTCTGGCCCTCCACAGTGTCCTCATCCTGTGGGACTAGACAGTGGCCCGGGAGGCTAAACTTCAAGGCTTTGCTCTACAGGATGGGGATGGACTGCTTCTTGCCGGGTTTGTGGCTGTCTAGAAGGTGTCCTTCTCTGAGACATAAATAAACAACTCTGGAATCCATGAATTCCATGTCTGTACTGTGGCGTCTGTCTAGCCACCTCATTGTCTCACTCCTTGTCCTTTATAGAATTGCCTCAGGGATGGCAAAGAGAAGTTTTTTCCTGTTCTCCTGCTCTTTGTCTCTTTGTAAAACTCTATGGTTCAACAGAACACACTGAAGGAAAAAAAAATAGATGAATTTAGCGTGTATGTGTGTGTGTGTGTGTGTGTGTGTGTGTGTGTGTGTGTGTTGAAAAAGCCTTGCCAGAAAGGCTTTTGTTTTGCTTTATTTAAACCATATTTCTAATGTTTCTCAAAGTTCTAAATGTTTTGCTTCGTTGAAAGTAAATCACGTTCTAAGCCAAACCGTAATTTAAATGGCAGAAACTGAATATTTGTCATTTTGTTGTTAATTTTGTTTTGTGTTCCTTTTATAGACATCTTAATCTTCCTCCCTTGGGCAGATGGATGCCTTGAGTGTTCTCGGATCAAGGCCATGTATTTTTAAAGTCAGAAATAAAAATAAAAAACACCCCCCATTTTATTGTCTAAGTATTCCCTCCATTTTATACTTATACTACCCCACCCTCGTCACTGCAAATTAGCAAAATAAGTCTAATTTTGAATAAGTGTACGTTTTAATGCTGTCACATATAGACGGAAATAAAGTTTTATTTAAACTGATTTCAACAGTGTTTGCTTAGATCTGAGTCCATGTTCTTTCCTGCATATGGTGATATCTCTTGGGAGAAGCTGTGAATCTAGAGTCAGCCATGGGCAGCAGAAAGGAGCTGTCTATGGCGTTAGCCACAGTTTACATTGTGTGGAGGTTCTTGAATGTTAGAGAACAGAGCAGAGTAGAAATAAATGTGTCTTCCATTATGCACACATCAGGGCCATCCTGGGCTCCCCGTGGTCCTAGGACATCCTGAGCAAGAAGCTTCCAGCCAGCGAGAAGATCTCACACATCTAGGTGCTTAATTAATAATAAGAACAGACACCACAGATGGTTCTATTAAGTTGGAACTAGCTGGAGGCTCTTTCGCTGGTTTCTTGATATTATCTAGGAAGCTCATAAACCATCCTACAACCAAGTGAAGCAAAAATCAGCAGTTCCTGTCATTCCAGTTTCTGAATCTCATGCTCACTACCCAGCTTCCATAGCACGGGCCTCAGAAAAGTGCCATTTGGTTTGTGTTCAGATAACTTCAAGCTTAATGTGTTTTTTTAATCTTGATAAGTAAATAGTTCGAGCCTCCTGCATCAAAGCTGAGATGTACCTTCCCCATGTTTTCAGCTGTAGAATTCGACTCCTCCTGAATTCCACTTTCCCTGGTAGTTTTACTTGATTTTGATAAGCAATGATAATAAATGAACAAGTCTGTTGGAAGAGGGAACTAATTCCACCCGTGTGCAGGGTGGGGAGTGTTTCATGAATTAATGTATCATTTTTTGCAACCCAAGGCACTCAGAGCCCAGACTGGGGAAGGAGGGCCACAGTGCAGCATCGTGGCCACTTGGTGGAATCACAGAACCTTGAGAGCATGAGGAATCAGTTCAGGAAGGAAGGTAGGTGAGTCCCTGAGGCCAGCCAAAGCTTAGAGTATGGGACCCAGTGTGGTAAGGATAGCAACCTCATACACAGTGGGGAGGCCGCAGCAATCTGAGGTGACTTCAAGTGGAGAGATTGAAGGAGGCAAATAGATTTCATGTATTTCTCAGTAGTAGAGAAGGGAGAACTCTAGCTACATGAACTTAATAGTTCTGGGCTACAGTAATCGTGTCAGAGTGTATACCTAAGGCTATCAGCATACAGTTACCCCTCAGCATTTGCGGGGTACTCGTTTGAAGAGTCTCACTGATCAGATTCCAAAATCCAGAGGTTCAAGTTCCTTATAAACAATGGCATAGAATTCGCATATAATCCGTGCACATCTTCCCAAAGACTTTATGATTTTTGACAACTTCATATACATGTATTCCGATCATATTCACCCTACCCCATCATCCTTTCATGTCCATGCCCTCCCTCTAGAACTCCTCTTTCCAACATATTCCCATTCTTTCTCTTGCTCCCAATCCCGCCTCACTCTTGCTCCCCCCTCCCCGCCCCCCCGGGTTTAATTCTGGTTGCTTGCTTGTAAATGGATGTAGGGTTATTTACTGGCCCATGGGAAACTTATCAGTGGTCACGCCCCTGGAGAAAAATGACTCTGCCTCCTTCAACGGGCATTAATTGCCAGTAGCTCCTCGAGGGTGGAACCTCATGGGCCCTTTCCCCATCCATGCTGGAGTAGTTGATGGGCTCAGTCATGTGCAGGTCCCTGTAGCTATTATGTGTTCATGAGTGCAATGGCTGTTTGGTGCCCAGAGGTCAGTGTTACGCATACCTCCTCCAGATCCTTTGCCTCTCTCATTCTCTCTGCCCTCTTTTGGAATGGTCTCTGAGCCGTGGGCATAGAAAGGGCAGTATGTGATAGTCATGTCCTGTTTAGGACTGGAACTCAACTATCACTTACGCTCAGCCTTTTGACCAGTTGTGAGTCTGCCTTCACTGTTTCCACTGTTCCCACTGCAAAAGGAATCTTCTCTGACCAAGGCTGAGACCGGCACATACCATGGGTATAACCACAAATATTTCTAAGGCAACTTGACAACATGTACATTTGGCAAAACATCAGTAATAAGCTCCCACTAGGGACAACAATCTCTGTGGCCATGGCCTTTGGACCAGTTTAACAGTGCAAGGCACGAATTCCTTGTAGGTAGCAGGCCTCAAATGCAATGCAAAAGCAATTGGTCACCCTCCACAACAGTGATGCCGCTATTTCATCATTGGGCCCATTTTTGCCTGACAGATCTTGTAGCATGCAGGTCCAGCACTGGGTATGTCATCAATGAACGACTCTCTCTGCCCATTGGCCTGCATAGCACTCCTAGTACTGGGAAAGTAGCAGGGAGGACGATTCCAAGTCAGGTCCAGGTTGACTTCTCTATGTTCTGCAACCGAAGTACATTGTGCCTTCAACAATAGAGTCTTGCCATTTGGCTATGGTGAAAGACAGTGGCCTGTATTCTTCTGGGGACCTCTGGGACCTCCCTGAACAATAGTTCATAAGGAAGTATTCCCACAACTGGCAATTAGATTTTTATTTAACTACCCATGTCGCAATCAACTGTCCGTTCATGCAAAGGCAATTCTGTTCGAACACTTTTTAAAATATTTATATTTCTTAATTAGCATACAAAGTTTCCTTAAGACTTTTAAATACAGTTAATCTTGAAATGCCCTCAAAGACTCACCTAGAGGCATCTATCTTAGTGGATTCTAGATCCTATGACCTTGACCATCAAATTAATTATCATAGTGCTAATTCAAACTTTATTTTTGGAAACTTACTGGGATTTTTTAAAAATAAATATTTTGGTCTGTATTTGGTTGAATATGTAGATGCAGAACCCATGGGTTTGGAGAGCTATGTACAGAAGTAAATAAACAAATATAAATAGACACAATTATTTATGTTCCCTGCTCTATCCACTGAAAGTCTGGGTGAAGTGCTGCCCTGATATCAATAAACAAGCTACCTGGAACCCAGATCTGGTCTTTACAATACTACCCTCCACAAAAGAGAACTGATTTCCTTCAAAGGCTAGGTGACGGAAACTGTAAAATAAGGCTGAAGCATCTTTTGGAGTCAAAACTGAAAAGAAAAATAGTCAGAGAAGAATGGTGACATGCTAACAGGACTAGTTTTTAAAAGGCCCTGTTGGTCATAGCTGGGACAATTTGCATGTCAGTAACTGTGCTGGCTAGTTTTTGTCAACCTAACGAACTAGAGTCATCTGGAAAGAGCGGACTTCAATTGAGGAACTGTGTCCACTTGATTGGCCTGTGGTATGTTCTTCTTGATCAATGATTGATGTGGGAGGGCTAAGGCCACAGGAGGTGATGCTGCCCCTGGGGAAGTGGTCTTGGGGGGTATCAGAGAGTAACGTGAATAGGACATAGAGAACGAGTCAGTAAGCAGCATCCCTCTGTGGTCTCGTCTGCTTCAGTTCCCACCTCCAAGTTCCTGCCTTGAGTTCCTGCCCTGGCTTCCCTTGATGACGGACTGTACCCTCCCCCAGGGTTGTTTTTGGTCAGTGCTTTATCACTGCAAACAGAAACTTAACAAGGACGGTAACCTCAATGAATCTGAATCCACTGTCTAGGATAGGAAACTGTAAACCTGCATTGATTGTAATAAATTATGAATTCCATGAGGAAGGCGACACCATTCTCAAAGCACCTCTTCACAGAACACATACTTACTACAAAGATGAGAAGGGCGTCTTTACTTTGGGGATGACTGACAGATACCAGACTTAGTCAAGTCACTGAAGGGCATCATCAGTAACAGGACAAACCAAAACAGCACATCACCAACATCTGTTGTGATGCACCTGCCAAAGACACAAGACTGAAATCAAGCACGGGCATGCCATGGTGCGTGTGTGGAAGTCAGAGGACTACCTGCACAAATCAGTTCTCAGTTCTCGCTTTCTACCATGGGGACCTGGGGATCGAACTCAGGCCATCAGTCTTGGCAGCGGCTTAACCCATTGAGCAATCTTGCCAGCTGAATACATCATTTTTAAAGTGTGTGTGTGTGTGTGTGTGTGTGTGTGTGTGTGTGGTAATGTACGCAGGTCCAGGTGTACATACAGAGGCCAGAGGAGGACACTGGGTGTCCAGCTATGTTATGCTTCCTTGAGACAGACTCTCTTTCTGAACACGAAGCTAGTCTGGGAACCAGCAAGCCCCAGCAAGCCTCCCATCTCTGCCCCCAACACCACCGCCCACACGTAGATTAGTATGTGGGGACTAGGGATTCAAACTCACGTCTCCACACTTTCACAGCAAGTTCTTTAGCCCACTGATTCCCTCTCTCCATTCCTTGCATATGTTTCTTTCTATGTGATTTTGTTGTAATTGCCCAGCATTGGTCCATTTACCCTTCAATACTTCTATGTGTTGCTTACTTATCTCATGGCTGGGACAACGTACGTGACAAAAGCCACTTCAGCTTCTTATGGCACACAGTTGCAGGGTATTGCAGCCTACCATAGAGAGAAAGGCCTGGTGGCATCCACGGTGGGGGGGATGTATAACAGAGGCTTCTACCCCCAGTGTGGACCAGGAAGAAGAGGACACAGGCCAGAACCAAAAGTGAGTGGGACTAAGGATCCATCTTTAGTGAGCATCTTTCACAAGCTAGGCTCTACCTCTCTAAAGCTCCACAGCCTTGGAAATAGTGTCACAGCCAGGAGACAACTATTCAAAAAATGGGCACAGGTACATGTCATATTTAAACTATGACAGTCTAAGAATAAGGATATTCCTTTACGTAATTATGGCACAAGGATCAAGTTCAGGAGCTGTAGCATTGATATAATACTTTTGTCTAATATAAAGACCATATTTAAAATTTTCTAATTATCTCAATCTTTCTTTCTGAAGAGAAGGTCTGGCTACATAGTCTAGGCTGGTCTTGAACGTGAGATCCTCTTGCTCCAGCTCCTGGGTACTGGAAGTACAGGTGTGCTCCACCACATGCCAAGTTCAATTTATTGCTTACAGCAACATCTTTTCCTGCTTTGGGATCACCCATCACTTTCAGTTGCCTTGTGTTTAGAATCGGGCAGTCCCTCAGGCTTACTTCGTCCTGCACATTGTTGACAGTTGCTTTCTAGAATGTTCCTCATCTCCAGATGTTTCCACTGGATTATTTTCTATTTATTCTTTCTCTTTTGTGCCAGTTTTCCACATGTACTTTTCCTTGCCCCCTTGGATTCCACTAAGTCCCAGAAACAGACAGTGGTATTGATGGATGGTTTGTAACCTGAGCTGCTTCTAATGTTTTGGTGTTTTTTATTTTGTTGAATGTGCTATGGACCAATACCTGGAGAGTTTCAGTAATCTGAAATTAGATCAATGAAACAAGGGACCAGTGAAGAGGAAAACAGCCCTTTGCCATTTATTGAACAATTAAGATGAACTCTATACAGCAGAATGCGCACCATCAGATCCACAATGCGTGCTTGGCTTTCATGGCCAATAGCATCTTTGTGAAGCAGCTTGGAGGGGGTGAGGATGTCTTTTCTGTCCTCCTGGGTCTTCCCTGAGTTCTTCCTCTCTTGTGCTGGCTCAGTGTTGATCTCTCTCATCTGCTCCCTTCCTAGTGACAGAAACTGGTTACTGCAGGAGCCCTGTGGGAACTTGGAAGG
The DNA here is from genome assembly GCA_902168425.1 of Peromyscus attwateri. Classification (NCBI taxonomy): domain Eukaryota; kingdom Metazoa; phylum Chordata; class Mammalia; order Rodentia; family Cricetidae; genus Peromyscus; species Peromyscus attwateri. The sequence continues at coordinate 30,191 of CABHPP010145798.1, read as the reverse complement.
CAGGGAACTCGTCACAAAAGAAGATGGAACAGCCTGAGAGGAAGAGCTTACTAAATGCGCCGGGTGTCTGGTGGGACGGGATGGAGAGCATAGCAAGGGGGTGATGCTAAGTACTGATGCACTGGAAACGCCCAGGAATACAAAGCTGTTAATTAAGTAACTAACCATGCAACAGTAACAAACCTCAAGATTCTCAGGGCAGTGTTTTCCATTCCTGCCCACAGAGCAGCCACTAGTTCATACAGTGAAAACATGGTGATGGGCAAGATAATAGGAATATTTGTTTGTTAGGAATATATGTTCATCTGGAAGGGCTCAGCCCTAATCCTTTGCATATTTCCCAAGGTTTTTGATGATTTATGTTATGTAACAGATCAGCAATATTAGTACACATATCCCACTGCTTAAGGCTCCCCCAAAGGAGAAAGTTTATGTTTAAATAAATCATGGAACGAGTTAAGATTGTTTTTAAAATTTTTTAAGTGCTCACCCAAGAAGATGGCATTTTAATGTTTCAGATGCAGAGTTTAAAACTAAGTAGATTAGCAGTTGCCCCCCCTCCCTGTTGGTAAGCATATGCTGCCCCCTGGTGTTCCCTGGGCGTCTCTCTCTTTTAGGCCGGTGAGTTTGGTATATTCTGCTGCCTGGTGGACAGTGCACTGCAGATCTCCCCTTTGAGACACCTCATCTTCCTTCTCGTCCCTGACTTTCATCTTCCTGGTATTGCCCCAGTGCTTGGCACAATGCCTGGCATAGTGTGCCTGACAAAGAATTCACTATTAGTTCAATGAATAAAGGATTCCTGTCATTCAAACTACAAAATGTGGCGCGACTTTAAATCCTCTCCTTACTCCCCATCAAACAGCAGCCAGTGTTTTTTTATCTGCTCCCTCAGTCCAAGACTTCATTACTTCATGCCTGGTCTAGGTCTCACGTACATATCTTTCCTTTCAAATGAAATCTCTGCTGTAGAATATTATTTTAAGGCAAAATGTTATTGGTGTTTTCTCTACTCTTTCGGGGCGCTTGCCACCCAGCTCCCAAATAAATTCACACACAGAGGCTTATTCTTAATTATAAACACCCAGTCTTAGCTTGGCTTGTTTCTAGACAGCTTTCTTTAACTTTAAATTATGTCATCTACATTTTGCCTTCTGGGCTTTTCCTGTTCTCTTACTTCTGTAAATCTTACTCTTACTCTGTGGCTTGCTGTGTAGCTGTGTAGCTGGGTAGCTGGCCCCTGGAGTCCTCCTCCTTCTCTGGCTACTTCTTTCTCTCACTCCTTGATCTCTCTTTTCCTCTCAGTTTTCTCCTATTTATTTTCTCTCTGCCTGCCAGCCCCACCTATCCTTTCTCCTGCCTTGCTATTGGCCGTTCAGTTCTTTATTAGACCATCAGGTGTTTTACACAGGCACAGTCACACGCTTACAGAGTTTTTAAAAATGCAACATAAACAAAAGTAACACACCTTAAAGTATTACTCCCCAACAAATCTTCCCCACCCTCAACCCTGTGAAACTCTGGATATCACTTCCTTTCTTTCTTTCTTTCTTTCTTTCTTTCTTTCTTTCTTTCTTTCTTTCTTTCTTTCTTCCTTTCTTTCTTTCTTTCTTTCTTTCATTCTTTCTGAGGTTTCATATAATTTATTGTAAAGCACAAAACAAGCATTTTTAAAAGTGGAAGTATACACTAAAAAAGTACATTTATATCACAAAGCCTTGACCACATAATAGCTGCATATACATTTGCTGGAATGTGTATATATACTAAAGGCTAAAAACAACCCAATTTTCCTTTTTACACAGATCATCTAAAGTGCTGGCTTTCTCTGTCTGGGATGCATGGATAGAGTGTAGTGTGGATACAGCTTTATTCATTCATTTGGGCAGTGCTAGCAATGAAACCCAGACTCTGCTCTGCTAACTTGTACCCTCAGGCCCAGAGAAAGCTGTAGAAAGCATGTACATAGACAGCTTTGCCACACACCAGCTGGGTAAACTGCCACATTAATCTGCTTCAGCTCCAGTTGCTTCATCAACAAAATGAAGACAACAGCCACTTGCTTGAAGTGTGCATTGGGCAGCCGAGGCTTGTGAGAGAACACGGATTTCTTCCTGTTGCTATTTGTGCTTTGGAAACCTAGTCTAACTACAATGCTATGTAGCCTAGGCTGGGCTTGAATTCAGTAACCACCTGTTTCTGTCTCCCTAGGGCTGGGATTGTAGGTTTGCACCAACACACCCAGCTGTGGATGTCCTTTTGAGAGACTGTTTCCACTCGAGTGGACCAAAGACTCCTGAAGGCAAGAATTACTGACTGGGTTAGAAAATGCCATCATGGTGTTTCTTTCCTGTACAATAGGCAAGGTGACTTGACCGACCCCATAAGTCCAGGTCAATTTCTATGTTTGTAAGATATTTTAAGTCCAGATAACTTTAGCTTTCGCAGGGTAGAAAATATAAGTTTGAGGCAGTTTTGAGGAAAGGAGAAATAGATGGAAAAGTTCTCTTAAAAGAAGAGAACCGTTAGATGTAGGCCATTCAAGCTTGTCTTCAGTACTCTATGTACTTATCTTTTCCTCCTACTGCCCAGAAAAGTATGTTGCCAGAATGAGTGTGATAAAGTTTATGGGAATGAACAGAAGAGAAAACTTCCAGACTGGCACAAAGACAGCGGAGAAAGGAGGAGCTCGTGGCTAATTCAGTTAGTGAGAAGAATCTAGACAAGGAGACAGGAGCAGGCAGCCTGCCACCCACCCTCATCCATCACACGCAAACCCTCAGAAAGCTCCCAAAACACTGTGATAGGTGTTTGAGGGCTTCGAGCCTTGAGGGAATGGAGGCTCATGCTGTTTTATCTCAGTATTAAAGGAGACAGACCCATAGAAAGCTGAAGAACTTGGAAGCATCTGGGTTACGTTAAAAAGCACTTCACACCAGGCCTAGGACCAAGTAAGCACAAACAGTAAAGTGACATGCTAGCGGGCCAGCACGCCCGGGTTATCACCACATTTACTCAGAAGCAGATGGCAAATGTAGATGTTCTAGAATATCTCTTATAGGTCCAAATGGACTTCTGATTCTTTCTCTCCCTCTTTTTTTAAAAGTTTTACTGTGTATGAGGGTTTTGCTCAAATATACGTCTGTGCATCATGTACATCATGCATATCCTGGAACTGGAATTGTGGACTATAACGAACCACTGTGTGGGTGCCGGGAATCAAACCTGGATCCTCTGCAAGAACAAGTTCTCTTAACCACTGAGCCACCTCTCCAGCCCTCTGATTCTTTCTAGTGCATGTTGGCATTTACTCTTCACTTTAATTTCTCAATGACGTGGGGTGAATTCTATAAGGCAGGGCCTGATGACTAGTTCTTCGGTTTATGCCTCAAAGCTCCTAGTCTGAGACCTTGTAAACAATGAAAAAAAATGAGGCACTCTGGATTAAACTCTGGATTTCATAAATGTCACACAAGCCTTTCCACGGATCGGTACTCCCAGCCCTATTTTAACTATTAAAATTTTGAGATGGGGTCTTGCTTAGTTACCCAGGTTGGCCTTGAACTTGAATTCCCCCTACTCCAGCCTTCAGTATAGCTGTTATCACAGGCTGGCATCATCATGGCCTGCTCTCAGTCTTAATTTATGCATTCTGTTGAGGATCAGGAATCACATGAGTGCTTAGCGGTTAGACATTCAGCTCCCAGCTCCCTCCCTTCGCCACCTTTAATGAAGGACTTCACTCTTGAAACAGAGAGAGATGCTTTCAGATCAAATTTCTTGTTGTTTTTCAAACTGCAGACCTTTCTCTGGAGTTTTAATTATCTGTATCAAGACTGACTTCCTGAAAATACCCTGAACCAAACTAAAAATATTAATCTCTCAGGGTCCTAGCTTGGAACTGATCCAAGACAATCCATAAGCAAAAGGATCTACAGCAAGTAGCTTAGGAAGGAAAGCATCCTGGGTCCAGACATGCTCTCCTGAGATGGCCTTTACCCAGCCATCTCCTGAAGCCATCTCTGCTGTGAGAGGGTGGCTCCTTAACCTCCATCTGGAATCACCAAGAGTAACATCACCAGATGGAACACTACATATTTATTTGTCAGCTCACTTGGTGTTAAAATAAAAAAAGGACCACTAACACTAAACAGGGAGTCAGAAAGTGATGGAGAGGATGGTGTGTGTGTGTGTGTGTGTGTGTGTGTGTGTGTGTGTGTGTCTGTCTGTCTGTGTCTGTGTGGTCTGTGTGTAGGTGGGTTTTTGGACCTTCAGGGTCTCTCATGTTTCAACCAGTTTCTTATAATTGAGTAATAAATTTAGTATCATTAAAAATTGCTGTGAATAAAGCTGTAGTTAAAACCGCAGGAAGAAACACTACATTCCATTACATCCATCCATGATGAAAGTACAGAAGAAAAATAGATAGAAATGATACACTTCAACATCAGGAGGGCAGCCACCTCTGGAAGGGAGCAAATGGAAAGACATCAGTGTCTCTCTGTACTGGTACAGTTGTATTTTTCAAAAAACAAACAGTAACCAGGTATATGCCCATAATCCCAGTGCTTAGGAGGTGGCCACGGGAATATCAGTAAATCAAGGTCATCATTCTCTGCCACATGTTTGAATGTCAGGCCAGCTTATGCTACATGAGACCCTGTCTCAAAAAATCAATCATATAAAATGTTGTCTTGTCCCCAGAATATTTGTAAAATGAGGAGGTGGCCTGTTAAGAAGGATAGGACATTGTGTAGAATGGTAGGGTCATGGGCCAAATGCTTAGACAGATTGCTAAGACTACTGTTTTCATTTACAACTTTATAAAAGTTAGAGCTAAACATGTCTACTAAATAATTTTTCTCCACTCAGTCTTTGAAATTTATCATGCCAGTACATGTTTCTTATTCATTCAAATCTCGCACATCAACCTTTTCAAAATCATGTCCGTTTCTATCTGATTTCTGCATCATGGTCATGTTTCTAGAGCAGACTTCATGACCTCAGCACCCCTGCCTTCTTGAATGGGATAATCCTTTTCTGCTGGCCATTGTGTTTTGTTACATATCCAGAGATATCCCTGGTCCTGGTGCATGAGAGGATGGTAACATTCCCAATCCCACAGTGTGACAACACAGAGTGTTACCAAACATTACTTTCTGTACTTTGGGGGCACACTGGACCATTTGCGCACTACTTCACTTGAATATACACTCTTAGGAGTGGAACTGATGATACACTGTGTCATCTCCTCTCTTCCAGATAGTGCCAAGCTCTTCTCAAACTTTGTCCCCGTTTTCACTGCCATCGTGGTCCCCATGGTCCAGCAGCATCCACATCTGAGTTCCTTTCCCGTGGCTGTGATAAAATCCCCTGATGAAAGCAACGTAGAGGAGAACGGGCTCATCCTGGCTCACAGATCCAGGGTACAGCCTGTCACAGTGCGGAGGTCAAGGTGGAAGCTTGAAGCTGATCACATGGCAGCCGTAATCAGAAAGCAGGAAATGACAGGATCCTAGCCAGGGAATGGTTCTATCCACCAAGAGTTGGTCCTCCCATTTCAGTGAAGGAAATCAAGATAATCCCCACAGGCGTGCCCAGAGGTCCAACTTCAGATTCTGGCAAGGTGACAAGGAGCAGGAACCATTCTTTTGGGGGGGGGAGGGGTTACTACTTTCATTACTGGAAATAATTGCTGATTTCCAGCGGAGTTAGATATCCCATATGTACCAGCCATTTGAGTTTGCTTCTTTGTGAACTCCTATTCATATACCTTGTTCATGCTAATGGTGAGCTATAGGACTTTATCTACATGGTGAGTTAGTTAATCTTAATGTATTCAAAACTGTTGCTGACTTCAAATACAAATCCACTTTCACCATCAAATATTTGCTGAGTGTGTACGTGGACCTGACATCTACATGGGTAGCAGGAATGAAACAATGAATCCAACTAAAATCCCTGGAACTCATGTTCTAGAATGGAGGTATTAATAATAATAATAATAATAATAATAATAATAATAGTAATAATAATAATAAATAGTAAACCGTATAATACATTGCATTAATTATTCCCTTTGTTATTGTCACAAAACACTTGACGGCATAACTGGAAGGGAAGAAGAGTCATTACGGCTCCCAGTTTCAGAGGTTTTACCCCATGATTGCAGTGCTGGGGCTCACGGGCTAAGCACCCATGCTGCCACTCAGCTACATTCTGTCCTCTGATCTGTCTTGAATATTTTGTAAAGGTGGGAATCCGATTTAGCTTTCTCCTTAGGGCTAGCACCACTTACTCATCACTGCAGGATTTCCTGGTTGATTTCTGTAACGTTGTCCATGCGATTTCAAATATTCACAGAGGAAATGTTACAGCTCTGTTCCTCTGATTTTTTTGTTGTTGCCGTTTCATTAGTCTACATGTTTTTTTTTTCCCATGACAATACGACATGATTTCAACAAACCAAAATTTTATAATCATACCGGTTCTCTGCTAGTACCAATGTCTTGTTTTTTTATTTTTCTTTAAAATCCTGCGTACTCGGAGCCCCCTTTGTTCATTCGTATGAACTTGGAGTTATCTCACTGAATTCTGTGGACTAAACAAAAAGAATCCTGATCCGATGTTGATGGGAGTTTCGCTGACTAGATCAGTGTTCATGGTTTAGCATAACACTTCTGTTCTTAGTCCAAATCTCTAGCTCCGTTCACTTCAGTTTTATTTTTTAAAAATATCTTTGTGATTTAGCCTGGTGGTGATGGTGGCACACACCTTTAATCCCAGCACTCAGAGCGAGCTCAGAGCGAGGACTACACAGAGAAACACTGCCTTGAAAAACCAAAAATAAATAAATAAACCAATAAATAAACCAATAAGTAAGTATGTAAGTAAATAAATAAATAAATGTGGTTTTCTTTTTTTTTCATTTTTCTTTTATTTTTGAGATAATAATATAATTACATCATTTTCTTTTTCCCTTTCCTCCCTCCAAACCCTTACATATATCCTTCTTTTACTCTCTTTCAAATGTATGGCCTTTTTTCCATTGATTGTTGTCCCATGCATATCTATATACATATACGCATGATTTTCTTCTTAAAACAATCTGCATGCATATTGCTGGATTTGTCCTCCTGTGTTGTTAGCTGTGTTCCATTATTAGCCATCTTCTTTTTTTTCTTTTCGATACCGGATTTCTCTGTGTAGCCCTGGCTGTCCTGCAACTTCCTCTGTAGTCCAGGCTGGCCTCGAACTCAGAGATCCGCCTCCCTTTGCCTATCAAGTGCTAGGATTAAAGGCGTGCACCACCACTGCCCGGCATTTGTCATATCTTCTAGTGCGAGTTTTGTCTACACGGACACTTTATTCCCTATAAAGTGTCATAGTGTTTTCTTTTCTTTTTTATTATTTTTAAGATTTTATTTTTACCTTTATGTGTATGGGTGTTTTGTCTGTATATATGTCTGAGTATCACTTGTGTGCAGTGTCTGAGGAGAGCAGAAGAGGGTGTTGGATCTTCTGAGGTGGGATTGCAGTTGGTTATGAGCTTTCTTGTAGTGCTAGGAACCTGGGTCCTTTGGAAGAGCAGTCACTTACATCTCATGTTCTATGCATTTTCTTACAACTTTCTTGGTCTTCCTACTATATTAGAAATTATCCCCCTCCCCTTTTCATTCAAGATGTTTTTTATTTGTGTTTTCTCTTCCTGCTTGATTAATTTTTCTAGAACCTACATATTTTTGCTAATCCTTTGAAGGGGTGAACTTTTAGCAGTATATAGACTTTTTTTTCCCCTTGCATTTGAAATTGGTGGTCACTTAAGCTTTTGATTCTTTATAGCTTTCTCGGTGTGTTAGGACATTTATCAAGTTAATGCAGCACATCTTCCATGGATGATACATTCATTATTTGTGAACGTGAGGACTTGATACCTTCTCACCAAGGAATGTGTTAGCATTAGACTAATGGCATTCTACCTTCCAGCAATAAATTATCATATAGTATTACTATAAGGTAAAGAAACTAAGTGTAAGCTATTCTAGAGTACTGGTTCTCAACCTTCCTAATGCTGTGAACCTTTTATACAGTCCCTCATGTTGTGGTGACCCCCCCCCCAATATAAAATTATTTTCATTGCTTTCTTCATAACTGCAATTTTTTACTATTATAAATTATATTGTAAATATCTGTATTTTCTGATGGTCTTAGGCAGCCCTTATGAAAGGGTCATTTGATCCTCCTAAAGGGTCAGGACCCACAGGTTGGGAACCACAGCTCTAGAACAATATATTTTATATAATTTTCTGTGATGCTGTCCCATGGTGGATATTGTCCGAACATAACCCATATGTGGCTAGTGAGACGTGAAACCAAGAAAATGAAATTGGAAAACTTGCTGAATTTTAGCTCACTCAAGTTTCAGTTCAAGTGAACACACATGGCTATTGGCTTACAGCTGGGAGACGGCAGTGTTGGAGTCTGTATTCATACACAGGAGTGGGCTAACCTATAGGCATCACATAGAGAAGAAGGTGGGCATGGGTGGGCAGTGGGAGCCACCCAGAAGGGGTGGTGTGTTCTGATCAGAAATGACACAATTGCTTGGATATTTTATAATGTTAAGGAATCTTGTTCAAAGGATTTTTATAGGGATTATAGATATTATCTTTTTCTTTTTCTTCCTCTAAAAAACATGTTTAGATGTGTATAATGATATGTTTATTACTTATTAGTGAACTAATATGAAAGTAATTTACTTCAAAATATTCTAGCTGTTTAAGGGAGGAAACAGTGGTGGGAATGGGTGGGTTGGGGTGTGAATAAAACAGGACTGGCCAGAGAAGCTAATTGTTGATGCGGATACAGGCACATGGAGGCTCCTAATACAATAGTATTCTTTTTTCTTTTATTTGAACATTTTCAGAATAAAACATTTTTTAAAGAGAACCTATTAATTCACTTAGGTCTTTAAGAAAAAGGTCTTTGTTTATCTTTGTTTTAAAAAGTCACCTAAAACTTGCACATAAATCTTAACACTTCCTTCTAAGCACTATGTTAACTGTATTGTATGTTTTTAAAATACGATGTTTTTATAATCAATATAAACATTCCTTCAAATTCCTTACTTTAAAATTTGCTTTAATCTATGAAATGCTCAGATGCATGCTTGAAATTTTCTAGACATGTGGTTTGGGGGAATTATTTTGTTTTTTGAAGTCCACAGTCCTGTATTTAGACAATACAATTTTGTTTTGTTTTATTGGTTGGGTTTGGTTTTTGCCATTGTTTTGGAGGTGACCTGTGACAGAGTTGCTCTAGGTAGCTTTGGTTGGCCTGGAACTTGCTATGTAGACCAAGTTGGTCTTGAACTCACAAAGATGCACCTGATTCTGCCTCCAGAGTGTTAGGATTAAAGGTGTGCACCGCCACAACCAGGCTTGCTTCTGATATTCCTTGGGCTTACCAAGTTTCGCCCTTTGTTCTACAGTCTGGTCAGTTTCTGTAAATGTTTTAAGTATGTAGACTTAAGAAATGTTTATTTTCCAATGCTTGGATTTGAATTCAGGTTTTTATGTTTGCCTAGCAAGTGCTTCTAACCACTGAGCCATTTCTCCAGCCCAGCTTTGAATTATAAACATGTATTAATTCAAGATGTATTCATTTGAATCTAAGGGGTATAAGGACAAGGATATTGTTTTTTTTTTCTTCACTGCCATGTTCCCAAGCCCAGAAAAGTGTGTGTGTGTGTGTGTGTGTGTGTGTGAGTGTGTGTGTGTGTGTGTAAGTGTGTGTGTGTGTGTGTGTGTGTGTGTGTCTGTGTCTGTGTCTGTGTGTGTGTGTACCAATGAAGGATTTATACTATTTCTACAGGTTTTTAATGGGCTCCTTTTCTGATCATCTAGTTGGCAGTGTGGCACACTCTCCTAAAAAAGAACGCTGCTTGGTACCTCTCATCCGTGAAATATAATCAACATCTCAGGTCTGTTGTCCCCGAACCTGTTATCCAAACCCAGGGTCCATTGCCTCCCCACCATTACTCTTCCATTTCCAGCTCTTTGCTCAATACTAGAGTCCACTCCTTTAAAAACCACTGGCCTCATGAGTAACCCACCTCTTGTTCCCTTTGCCCCCCAAATTCCCTGCCCACCCACCAGATCTGAACCTCCTGTAGTGGAGTATCCTACCGAGCCCCGGTCAGGTCCAAGCACTTGTGAGGGTTGGAATTTCATTCTGCTCACTGCCTTAGCCTGAAGTCTACGAGGACTGCCTGCCACGTGATCGGAGTCCAGTATGTTTGGGATATAAACAATTAATGGCTTAACCACAACACACCCCAGAACACCATGCAACATTAATAGCCAACATGCCGCTGGAAGCTTTTGCTTTGAAATAAAACACCAATTGCAGAGCTATGCATCCTGATGTGTGGCTGAATACTCTCTAAGTGACTTTTAAAAAAAAATGTGTTCCAGGATGTGACAGTGAGTCCAGTTCCTTTGCAGTTTCTAATGTTAAACAAAATAACACTCAAAGACCAAGAACACCAAAATGCCCTTATGTAAAGAAGAATACAAATAAAGAAAAAAATATTCTTTTAAAATTTAGACAAGGTTAAAAGACAAGCTTTAAACAACAACAGAGTTTAAAGTTCTAGCCTCGGTTTCCGACTTTAAAAACAATCAAAGCAGTAACAACAAAAGCTTACAAGTTACTGAAGAAACCAAAATGGTTTTCTGTGTAGAAACCTTGTATCACATTCCAGGAACCAAAGTCAGGAAGAGGAAGAGTAGGGGTGAGGAGGAGCAAAAGGAGAAGTAAGGAGGAGGGAGAGAGATCGAGGAGGAGGGGGAGAGACCAAGGGAGCAACAGAGGGCCTTTTTAGAAACCTTATTTATAAAGTTTTCTAGCCTGCTTCTAAACAAACATTTCCAAGTAAAATAACCACAAAAATAGCGCTAGCCAATGTCCCGAAGCAAACCTCTGTCAAATGCCCTTTGAAAACCCGTGTAGTTTGCTTCCAAGGAACTCAAAGATCACACAAATTCCCCAACGTTTTGCTTTTCCCCCTTAAAGGAGACTCCCCCTAGCTTTTCTGAAATCTTCCCTGTAGAGGTTTTGAAAATGTGTATGTGTTTTAATGTAAAAATGCCTGTTTTACAAGCAGTCTGTGTATTTGTTGGAAATTTTGAAAATATGCTGCACACACTTGTAGTCGTTGGCAGGACCTACAGGCTTCTGCGAGCTACAGCGGCTGACACTGAGGCCCTGTGTACGCTCCTCAGATCTGCCTTTCTTGGGTGAGATTTTGTTGTTGTTATTGATGTTGGTTTTCTTTCAAGTATTCTTTTTTCCTGTTCTCTCTTTCTCTCTCTCTCCCTCCCTCTCTCTCCCTCCTCTCTCTCTCTCTCTCTCTCTCTCTTTCCTTCCTCTCTTTCTTTCCTTTTAGATTATAAATTGTTGTTGGGGGCTTTTTGTCTTTTTGGAGGGCCCACCACCCAGTTCCCAAATAAATCACACACAGAGGCTTATTCTTACTTATGAATGCCCGGCCTTAGCTTGGCTTGTTTCTTGCCAGCTTTCCTTACCTTAACTTATCCCATCTACCTTTTGCCTCTGGGCTGTTCCTGTTCTCTTACTTCTGTAAATCTGACTCTTACTCCATGACTTGCTATGTAGCTGGCCCCTGGAGTCCTCCTCCTTCTCGGGCTCCTCCCTCTCTCTTCCTCCCAGATTTCTCCTTCCTCTTCTCTCTGCCTGCCAGCCCTGCCCATCCTTTCTCCTGCCTTGCTATTGGCTGTTAAGTTCTGTGTTAGACCATTAGGCATTTTACACAGGCACAGTAACACAGCTTCACAGAGTTAAACACATGTAACATAAAAGTAACACACTTTAAAATAATACTCTACTACAATAAATACATCATTTCTCTCTTCCTTTTCTTCCCTCCAAACCCTCCCATAAAACCCTCCTTGCCCTCTTTCTAATTCATGCCTTCTTTTTTCCTTAATTGTTGTTAGATACATACATATATATGTACATACACATACATTCCTAAATATAACCTTCTCGGTCTGTGTAATGTTACTGGCGTGCATGTTTTCAGGGCTGATTTTGGCATTGGATAACTTATTGGTGTGCTCTTTGGGTGGGGTGGGGTGGGGTGGGGGGAGATGACTATTTCTCCCAATGTCAGCACTCCTTAGATGCCTGTGCTTCTTTGTGTAGAGGCCTCATGGGCGGTTCCCATCCACGGTGGCATGTCTGCTGTTCTTGTTGAGCTTATATTTAGGTGGTCATGTTGGTGAGACTTTACATGCATAGCTTCTGGCGTTACTAGGAAACATAATCTCACAGCCAGTGCAGCTGGAGTTTTCTCTCTGGGTCCCGCCAAGCCCCGGCAGTCCGACAGCCCACTTATAAAATAAACACACAGATGTTTATGTCGCTTACAAACTGTATGGCCGTAGCAGGCTTCTTGCTAACTGTTCTTATATCTTAAATTAACCCATTTCTATTAATCTGTAAGTTGCCACGTGGCTTATGGCTTACCAGTATCTTAACATGTTGCTTCTCCTCACGGCAGCTGGCAGTGTTTCCCTGCCTCAGCCTCCACTTCCCAGAATTCTCTTCTCTGCTTGTCCCGCCTATACTTCCTGCCTGGCTACTGGCCAATCAGCATTTTATTTATACAGAGCGATATCCACAGCACTTCAAGGCCACTCCACGTAGTTAAAAGGGAGGTTTATTTAGTGGCATAACTTACAAATGAAGGGATAGGTAGGTCGCAGGGTCTGGGAAAGACATAGCACAGTCTGACGGTGTTCTCTGGAGAACTCTGCTCGGTCTACCTCCAGCGTCCAGGGTCCGGGGACCAAGAGAGATGGTGCATCCGGATCTCGGGTCTTCAGTGTCCTCTCTTGGCCCTGCCTTGTAGGTGTGAGAGTTACCGAAGCCTCAATGGGAGTTGGAACTCCCAGATCAAGGTTGGAATGGCTACCCACTACAAGCCAGTTCCCTGAACCTCTGACTCTTACAGTCATTCTAGCACCTTTTACACGATGCTCCCTGAGTCTCATAATGTGGGAGTGCTTTGTAGCGGTATCCAATGGGACTGAACTCCGAAACTCCTTCTGGGTGGCTCCCACTGTCCACTCATGCCCACCTTGCCTTGCTGCGTGGAAGGTTCTCAGGCTGGATTTGTTCAGGAGGTTCTGGGAGAGGCAGGAGTGTTCTTATTCTCTGTGTGATGCCTGTAGTTCAGCCCACTCCTGTGTACGAAGGCAGACTCCAGCCCTGCCTTCTCCCAGCTGGAAGCCAATAGCCATGTGTGTTCCCTTCAACTGAAACGTGAGTGAACTAAAATCCAGCATTTCACAAATTAAAGCAGATTGTCAAGTTAAGGAATTTGAAGGAATATTTACATTGATCATAAAACATCATATTTTAAAAACATACAATGCAGTTAACACAGTGCTTAGGAGGAAGTGTTAAGCTTTATGTGCCAGGTTTAGGTGACTCCTTTTTAACCCTTTGATCGGCTGTGTTTTTCTGCAGCAGTCTCTGTTGCAAAGAGGAGTCTCTCTGACAATGGGTGAGGACTACACTTACCTGTAGGTGTAAGGACAAATGTTTTGAATGTAGTCAGGAATTATGTTTCTTTAGTAAACTGGCGGTTTTAGGCTCTCCTCCAAAATCCATAGCTTCCCTAGCCTGAGTAGTTGGCTAGGTCTCTAATACCAGGCATGGTTTCCCTTTGGTTGAGTGGGTCTCAAGTTCAGTTAGGCAGCTGTTGGCTACCACCAAGGTTTGTGTGCCACTACCACCGTGGGTGAGGTGTTTTTAAGGGAACTCCAGAAGTGGCAAACAGCTGCACTCAGCCTTTGTCATAAAGCTTCATCTCATGGTCATTTACGAGGATTGTGCTCTTTAAAAAAGATTTTATTTTTTTTTCAAGTGTGTGTGTGTGTGTGTGTGTGTGTTCATGCAGAGGCCAGGAACTTGAAGCTGGGGGTACAGGAAGGTAAGTGACTGGACATGGATGCTGGGAATAGAATTTGACTCCTCTATATGAGCCACATCTCCCCAGCCTTGGGGACTGTATTTTTATTAGTATATGTTAACTGTATAAAATAATGGGTTTATGATAGAGTCATATATGTTTACTAGGTACTTCATTCATATTTGCACCAGTGTTGCCCTCACTTATACCTCCCCCATATCTCTTTCCTTTTCTCCATTAGCTTTCCTCTCCCCGTTAATCTCATCTTTCTGCATGTGAGAGCAACTCTGCAGCCCTTGGCTCTCCAAGTCTGGCTTATTTCACTTTACGTCATATTTTCCACATTCATTCATTTTCTTGCAAATGTGATTTTGTTCCTTATGGATAAACAAGGCTGTCCGGTCTATTTACACTGAGTTTTCTTATCCATTTATCTGTAGGTGGGTACACAGGCTGATTCTACTACTTGGCTCTTGTGAAAAGTACCACAGTGAACATGAGATCGCCAGTGCACCTGTGGCATGCAGACTCGGACTCCCTCAGGCATAGAGCCAGGAGAAGACTGGCTAGAACATCAGGCATATAGCCAGGAGAAGAATAGCTAGAGCATATGGTGGTTCTATTTTTAGTTTCCTGGGGAATCTCCAGATCTGATTTCAATTCATGTTCCCATCAATAGCATATAAAATATTTTCCATGCATTTAATGGCAATTTGAATTTTCTCTTTCTCTTCTCCTTCTTTCTTCCTCTTTCTTCCTCTTTCTTCTTCTTCTTCTTCTTCTTCTTCTTCTTCTTCTTCTTCTTCTTCTAGGGAAGGGGTAAGGATTTGCTCAGTTCACTTGCATTTTCATTGATTATTTATCTTTTAGTGTTTGATTTTTTTTTAGTTATTTCTGTATTATTCTGGTTATTAGTCCTTTGTTGACTGAACAACTTGCAAAGATTTTCTGCCGTTCTGTAGGACATCTCTTTACCTTACCCATGGTTTCCTTTGCTATACAGAAACTTTAATTTCACTCGTCCATTTTTATTTCTTGTTTCCTAAGTGATTGTCACTCTACTCTGAAAGTCTTTGTCTACGTCTATATCTAGAATCACTTTTTTAAATATATTTCCTCTAGTGGTTTCAAAGTTCGGATCTCACGTCAAGGTCTTTGATCCACTTTGAGTTGATTTTTGTACAGGAGATGAGATGGAAATCTGGTTTCATGCTTACACGTGTGGATGCCCAGTGTGGCCAGGACCATTTATTGAACATGTTGACCTTCTCCCATATATGTTTTGGCACTGTTGTCAAAACTAGACGACAGTAAAAATATCAGCTTTTGGACTCTCAATCAAAATTTCAAAGAGAGCTGCAAGTAGCATTTAAGGAACATATTGCTTTTCAGAATAACATTGCATTACATCCTTCACTGACATTATGTATAATACTATGGCTAATATTTTTTACATAGCATGTTCAAACTGGATTCCTCAAATACTGTGCAGTCATCTCGAGAGCATTCCCATTAAAAGCTGGCTAGGGACAAAGTTAGACAATGTTTTATGCTTTTTAGTGGAATACTTTAAAAACTTTAAAAGTACCTCTTTTTTTTTTTTTGAGATAGGGTTTCTCTGTGTAGCCTTGGCTGTCCTGGAACTCACTCTGTAGACCAGGATGGCTTCAAAGTCCACCTGCCTCTGCCTCCAAGTGCTGGAATTAAAGGTGTGTGCCACTACCACCCAGCTAAAAACATGTTTTTTTAGAGAGAGCTGACAGTGTTTTTGAACTCCTTAGTTTAGAGGTAAACATGTTTTAGTGACCAATGGTCTTCTCCAGTGGCAAAAAATGCCCATAGGTTTTATGTGATATTTTGTTCTGACAAATAAAGCTTGCCTGGAGATCAGAGGGCAGAGCTAGCCACTAGTTAACCGTAGAAACTGGGTGGTGGCTCATGCCTTTAATGCCAGCACTTGGAAGGTGGAGATAGGAAGTGATAAGGCAGGGCAGAGACAGAATCTCAGCCCTTTTGGTCTGAGGATCTCGACAGGTTAGAAGTCACTGGTGGCTGCTCCTCTGCTTCTCTGATTGTTTAGGTTATCACCCTGATATCTGACTCCTGGTTTTTATTGATAAGACTAATTAGTTAGTGCTTCACATAGGTAGGAATTGGGAAACTGTTTACAGCCCCCAAACATAGCTTGACTCTTTCTGTGGGATTAATGTTGCAAAGAAACAAAACTTAGAGGAAACCAGCATATACCTGAGTTGGGCGAGGCCACCTCCATAGCCTGGAGTCCTCCAATAAAGATCTAGAGAGACTGGCTGTGAAATGGCTCATAAGCGTGCCTAAAACTTCTGGATTCTTTCCCCTTGAAGTGGGTGATATGTTTGAAAGCCTCAAAAGAGGTGAGACTGCAGGATCAGTTGGAAAACACCTGCTCAATGAAATAACCTCACTTTCACTTTAGTTATTAAAAGCTTATTATGAGACTTTGATGGTGATGTGTTAAGTGAGAGAAGCCAAAGAGAAATCATCATTCCTTTGGTTCAAAATACTCACAATAAGTCTATAGAGACAGGAGCTGGTGGGTGGTTTCTATAGGAGATGGAGAGTGGCTGCTCAATGGGCCGTGGTCTCCTTTAGACCACTTTGAGTTGTAGTTTTCCTTAGTTATAACAGAAAGTAAACTACAACTCAATTCAATGCCCATTATCTTCTCTGAAGTAAATTGGTACTGCCAGGAGCAGATGTGTCTCATTGTTGTGAAAACTTTAAATT
Source organism: Peromyscus attwateri (assembly GCA_902168425.1). Lineage (NCBI taxonomy): Eukaryota > Metazoa > Chordata > Mammalia > Rodentia > Cricetidae > Peromyscus > Peromyscus attwateri. The sequence continues at coordinate 13,423 of CABHPP010145798.1, read as the reverse complement.
AACAAAACATTTTAAATGCCATATTCTATAGATCTTTGAAGTATTTGAAGACCATCTATCTAAAATATATCTATTTAACCTAGAAAACATACCTAACATGTCTACAAATTAGATTGTTATAAATGACCAATCACTAACCTATGTTTCTGATTATCTTATATAGTTTATAATAACAGCTTTCAAAAACTAGAACTTCACCCTACATTTTAAAATAAACTGCATAGGTACAATACCTTAAACAAGAATAGAAACATATATACAATATGTTGTAACAAAAATAACCTTCAATTTTTATCAATATACAAAAATCCTTTAAACAAGAGTAGAAACATATATACAGTGTAACAAAAATAACTTTAAATTTGTATCAATATTCTATATTCCTCTAAATGATAACAAACATCTTATAACCCACCAAATAACCAGAAACCACCCACACACCCCCAACTTTTGGGAATGTGGGTGTAATTTTCTCTATACTTCTTCCTTCTGCCTATGAACAAAGTGTCTATAGGGTCCCAGAGAGAAAATGTAAGATAATGACCAAGTCCTGGAAACACCAGCAGTAATCATTGCTGATAGATATCACCTGTCAAGATTCAGGAGGTCTCACCTGATCAAACCTGATCCATATTAACCCTGAAGGAATCCACAGCCTCTCATCTCCTCTGGGAACAAAACTCCAAAGCATTTCTTATTTCTATTTGACAAATATATTTTTTTACTTCTTTTTTAAAGTTAAGACATTCCTAAAATATCTAGATTGGTTCAATTTAGCAGTCCAGTTCACAATCCCATGTGTCCTAGAAGCTGTCTTTTATTTCTCAACAGTCAAAAAATTCAAAATCAACACATACAGGATCCAGACTCCCTGTGTATTTTCCATCTCTACATGGCTTATTCTTTTTTTATATAACTTTACTTCTCTTTTTAAAGACTCTTTTATTTTATAAACTATTCATTTTCTATGACTATACCCTTTTACTTTTCTTAAGCCTATGCACATTGTTAAACATAGTGGAACCTGTCTAGAGGTTTTTCCAGCAGGACCACTTTTACTATGAATCTTTAGTCTTTTTTGACCGCATTAGCAAACTTTTAAACTCCTAACCCACACCTGGATTCTCTGTGTGGCTCTCTTGGCTGGCTCTGCCCGCTTCTCCGGTTGTGAAAACCAAGTGTGAAACTCACAGCTGGTCGGAGGTTTGTCTGACCAGGAACTGCATGCAACCTCCCTAGAGCTCTAGAGTGCTGATGCTTGCACTGTAGCAGGCATTTTTACTTAGGTTTTCGTTCCTACTTAACATACTAGCTGCTCGAGGGCTCAGTGACGGACAGAAACTGTCCAGCTGAAACTCTTATTAAAGGAGCCATATCCCTTTTTTTGTTGTTGTTCAGCTTTCTCAGGCTCTAGATGGATAATTGAGCCCCATGTTGGTATGTCAGAATGTTGTTGTTTGTTTTTTGCTCTTTTGGGGGCCCTCCATCTAGCTCCTAAATAAATCACTCATGGAGGCTTATCTTTAATTATGAATGCCCGGCCTTAGCTTGGCTTAGTTTCTAGCCAGCTTTTCTTAAATTATCCTGTCTACCTTTTGCCTCTGGCCTTTTCTGGTTCTCTTACTTCTGTAAATCTTACTCTTCCTCTCACTCCATGGCTTGCTGTGTAGTTGGGTGGCCGGCCCTTGGAGTCCTCCTCCTCCCTCTCTTTTTCCTAGATCTCCTCCCTCCTCCCAGATTGCTCCCTCTATATATCCTCTCTGCCTGCCAGCCCTGCCTAGCCTTTCTCCTGCCTTGCTATTGACCATTCAGCTCTTTATTAGACCATCAGGTGTTTTAGACAGACACAGCAACACAGCTTCACAGAGTTAAACAAATGCAACATAAGCAAAAGTAATACATCTTAAAATAATATTCCTCAACACTTTCCCAGTACTTTGTCAGGACAGAGCAATTTAAACACAATTTCCTGGCACTGACTGTAGATTCTATCTAAGAAAGCATGACAGCCAGGCAGAAGGCCATATCCAGCTTCAGAGTACACTGACCAGATTAGGTACTATAGCAATGTTCTGACATCCAACAAGAATAAACATGTCTTATAAGTTGAATGTAAATGATTGTTACAGGAGGCATGAAATCATGTCCAAGAACAAACCTGAGAACAAAATTCACCTGAGATAAAAGACCCTCTGCCTTTTCCCCTGGAGCCTGTCTCACAGTTCCCCAAGGCATTGTTCACCATGGGTCTTTCTTTGGATCGAGTTCCAACATGGAAGTATGCCTTATATAACATTGTAAATACGCTGTGTTGAATAATACACTGTACAAGGGTTAATTTGCTACTTTTATAGTTGTTATATTGAGACAGAGTCTGGCTGTGTTGCTCAGCCTAGCTAGAACTCACTGTGACTCTCGAGATGGGCTTGAATTCAGGCAATCCTCCGGAGTGCTAGGATTACAGGCCTGAGCCACAGCATCTGGTTAAAAAGGTCAGTTTTGAGGCACAGTTACTACAGAATAACTCACTTCCCAACAATTCCAGAAACGGCTTCTTAGCTGGCAAATCTGGTTGTTATCCTCTCTATACAGAAAATTTTCCAGTGTGATAATTTTCTTCTACAACTGAAGAATTGAAATACTATCTTCAATATAAACAATATGGGATTAAAATAGTAAAGGGAAAAAATGACTGTTGATCTAGTTAGTGAATATTGGAAGGCATTTACCAAGTACAATGCACAGCAGTCTCAAGAGAAGGACTTAGCAAACCTCTGTATGTTAACACTTTCGTCAAATTATTAGCTTAGGAAAGAGAATCCTCCAAACCTGAATTTATAAAAGTAGTTAATGAAGTAATATTTTTTAAATTACATATCACCTCACTGTAGCTTAAAGTTACATAAACCCAAGCAGAAGGATGAAACAAAAAGTTTGACCCACAGATGAACAAATTCAAGTCCTTTTGTTGTTAAGAAAACATAGTATGCACTTGGGTGATGTACTTACAAAGCGATACAGGGCAGAGAGTCTCCACATTAGGTTGCTGGAAATTGCTGAGGTGTCTCAATTCTGTATTTAGTATTTTATCTCTAAGCAGTTGGTCCATTACAAAGTAATTATATGCTTAAAAAATATAAACTTGATCCCCGATACATACACATTTTTGCCATCTAAATTTCTTAATCACAGCAAAGATTTATCTTTTTTATGATTAAAGCTAAATGTTGCCAGGCGTTGTGGTGTACACCTTTAATCCCAGCACTCAGGAGGCAGAGGTAGGTGGAAGGTGGATCTCCGTGAATTTGATGCCAGCCTGATCTACACAGTGAGTTCCAGGACAACTAGAGACCTATATAATAGAGAGACCCTGTCTCAAAAACACCAAAAAAAGAAAAAAAAAGTAAATGTTGCTGGAAAGATGGTTCAGCAGGTAACGGTACTTGCCCCCAAGCCTAACAACCTGACTTCATTCCCTAGGACCCACATGATGGAAGGAGAGAGCAAACTTCCATAAGTTCTTCTCTGACATATGCACATGCCTCACCCCCCCCATCACAACACAATACATATGTGATCATGCATCTTAGATAAAATCAGTTCACCTTTAGTAGCTCCAAGTATGTAGACAGATTTCTGTTAAATTGGTTTTATGTTGTTTGCTTAGGCAGTAGGATTGCAGTAGCAACAACAACAACAAAAAAACGTTCCTGAAGTCTATCTCTGCCACTCTGACCATGAGTTTCCTATGGTACAGAATTTAAGCTATGAAACCTCAGCACATCAGCACGTTAGCAGAATGGTCTCAGTGTTGGGAAAACTGATTCCAGGTTTGGTAGAGCTATGCTTAGATTTGAATTCACCCACGAAACATTCAAATCAAGGCTAAAGATTAAATGTGAAATAAAACTGTGAACCTTCATTTTAACATTGATCTAACTTCCTAGATTGGATCAATATATATTTAGGTGATATTGAAAATGGTAAACTACTTAATTTAAATCTCAAAATTTAAATTACGAGGTTTACATCAAAACCAACATTTCACAAATGCACTTTTAAGGTATTATAAAGGGGTAATTTAAGCAGTGAATGGTTTCTTGGCACCCATAATCAAGTAATAGCTAATTTAGAGGTGGGATTTTTATTGCTATATGAGAATTACATTTAAACTTGTGGGTGTTTTATATAAAGCAGATCTCACAAGTTTTGAAAATTTAATATTTCTTTTAGAGAATAGGTTGTTTGTATCCATAATAAAAGAATAATTTTAGAGAATTGCTGCTTCAATCTAGTCCCATTTGAAAAAATTTGTTTCTACTGTATTAATAACTAGATGAATGATCACTCTGAAAATGTATTTATTGCACTGAACTTAGTTCAGTCTTGATAAAGTGCTCCAGAAGTTTTTTTTTGTTTTTTCTAACCACAGTTTTTATAAAACTGCCTCTGCTTCTAATGTATTTTGTTTTAAAAGAAAGAGAATAATTTGCAAAATTTCTACTGTGTCTAAAGGGAAGTAAGGAGGCACTCTATAAGACCACCAAGGTTGTGTTCAGATTCTCAATGTTGGCCTTGAATGTATCATCTCCACTGTTATATTGTAGGCTGCTCCTCAGTGCACTGTGCAGCCTGAGTCCACCCAGAGTGGCTGTAACTGTTTTGACATGTAATGGATAATGACTACTGAAAAATAAACCAAAGAACAGGAGTATTTCATCCTTAACCTTTGTAAACCATTTTTCATGGGTAACTTTTCAGTTCTTTCTGAAGGCTGATATGCATTCATTTGAAAACAATGTTGATTTTGAGTGGACTGAAGTAAACTAACCAACTACCATTATGTTTGACTAAGGAATATACCTTTCAATAAAGTTGTTGAAATGCAAAAATAAATAAATAAATAAATAAATAAAAATAAAAAGGTCAGTTTTAAATATATAAATGTCTCCATGATAGGAAAAAAACTAAATATATCTATGTACATGAAAACTTTTCAAATAATTATTAATAATTTCTAATAGTCTTATGGCAGAATCTGTGCATCCTTTAGAAGTCTGAAGACATGTTCTCCTCACATCTGTAGAATAAGACCCCAGCCAATGTCTGAAATCTTGACTGGTACAAAATCCTTCTTACATTTCTTTTTCCGAAGTACTGGATATCGAGCCCAGGGCCTCAAGCATACTAGGCAATTACACAGAATTACATGCCCACATTTTCATTTTTCCTTTTTAATCTGTTGATACAAAGTTTCACCACATAGCTCTGGTTGACCTGGAACTTGTTTTGACCTCCCAAGGTCCAACCTGCCTCTGCCTCCCAAGTGCTGGAATTTACAGGCATGTACTGCCCCACACAGTTTTCCCAGCTTCGTGTGTGTTTGTGTGTGTGTGTGTGTGTGTGTGTGTGTGTGTGTGTGTGTGTGTGTGTGTGTGTGTGTTAGACAGAGAGAGAGACAGAGAGAGAGAGGATCTCACTAAGTTGTTTAGTTTCTCTTTTAGCATAGTAGCCCGGGGCCCAGCACATGGTAAACATTCTGTGTCTGGTTATCCTGTCCTTAGATCAGCCTTCCTCCTACACATGCATTTGGAAAATTAACTTACCATTTGCTAGAACTATATGTTCTACTTACTTAATTTCACTTTTTAAATAAGTACGCAAGGCTCATTTTAACAATGAAGATCCCCAGAGTCAAAGAACACATGGGCTAACACTAGAAAGCCGAGGAGTTGGATTAAATTTGGATTTCCATCATTTTAAGGTGTTTGGGTTTTCTTCTGTGCACCGTGGCCTTTCAAAAAGCCCACACAGGGAACAAAGTTCAAATCAAGCCTTCTCATGTGGTCGCTAATAGAGCCAATACGGGCATGTTTCACAGCGCTGTGCACAGTGACTTCACACTCTAAGCCTTCAAAGAGTTACACTTGATGTATCCGCACCAGAAAAATTGGTTAAATGCCACGATGGAAGCTTTTCAGAAAGCTAGTTGTTAAACACTGGCCACCACGTCACCCATGCCTTCAGAGGAGAGCTATCTCTCCCTCATTCCTGGTTTATGCACTTTATAATTGGTTATATAATCTTACAAGCATCACACCAATAAACCTTATCCACCTAGGCGATCTGCTCCGTCAGCGAGCAATTACTTTTATCTCTCACTCAAGATGCTGTAGGACAGAATTGCATTTTTAAAGAGCTTCGAGAATGGGATAAAGATACTAAACTAGCCAGCAGGGGGCGCCCAACTTCCAAACGTGAGCACAACCTCCTCTGATATTCAGCATTGACTCGAGATGGGGAAAAAATTCCAGCATTCGGCTTTGATAAAAATTCATCAGAAACTCAAGCGTACCTAGAAATAAAGAGTATTCAAAGGAAGTTTTAGCTTCAGAATTAATCTGAACAGGGTCTGCATTGCCCAGAATACTGGAAATAAAGACATTTCCTTGTTAGTAAATAACATTAAACGAAGAAGACAGACTTAAAAAGTAATCTTAGCTTCTTCAAAGAAAACCAGATGTACTGTGCATTTTGTATTCTCTGACTGAGGCTTTTTAGAATATGTAAACTTTAATTTTCAGAAAACCTGTTCACATATTCAGGCTTCTTAAAAATCCACCTAAAAATATTTGAATGTAATACAACTATAATTTAAAATTCACTTGGTAAGAAAGTTGGCAAGATTATTTTAACTTTTATCTGAAAATGCAAAGTAGTAGGAAGGAATTTAAAATGCAAAAAATGGGAATAATTTTATGAGAGGCAGCTTGAACTTTCAGATTTTTGTATCACATTCAATGCCAACATCATTTGCACAGTACGACACATGTGCTAAAATATTCAGACCCACAGAATAGAATGAGCTGGGCAGACCTAGTATGTGGGATTTGATTAGCATGACTTACCACGCTGTTGGGCGGATTGTGAATCGTTTGGTAAATGTGACAGGCTAATGATATGAGGAGAAACATTATATACCTCATACCATGTTCTAAAATAAAGTCCAGATGGAATTCATACTTAAATGCAGTGTTAATACTTGTGAAATGTATTAAATGCAATACACCATTTCTATCATCATATATATATATGTATATATTATTTCTTTATATAAACAAATGGATGTTCCATGTGTGATTGACAGCCTTCCATTAGTACACAACCAAGTTCTGCCACATCGCTGTGGGTCTGAGTTAGCACCCTGCCCTTCATTTTTCCATCCACTGCCTCTGCTTCTGCCTACAGGATGGTCTCCCGTGTACAATAGACAGGCCCACTCTATTGGGGAAACCACTTTTCTGTAGCGAAAATGGCTGTTGGCCGTTCTGAGCAGAGAGATGTGGGAGGAAGCAGCCTCTTTGCTCTGGCTCTCGGGGGAAAATGTCAATCATTATCCTTTTGTTCCTCTTCATAATTGTGAAAAAAAATTAAACATTCACAGAAGTACAAAAAACCCTCCTGCAGCCATTATGCTTGCTGAAACAATGTCTTATTTTACATACTCTTGAATGTCATCCAAAGACCCATCCATGTCTTCCATATTTAGTCGTCAAGGTGATATTATTAGGAGGTGGGGAAATCTTTAAAAAGTGGGACTTGCAGGGCTATCCTTAGGTCATTGGGAGAACACTCTACCGGGGGATTATAGAACCATGATCCTCCTCTCACTCTGCCTTGAAGTCATAAGGGAGCAGGTGAGTTCCATATACCTGCCACTGTCCTCTGAATCCCCACTGGAAACCCAGAAACAACCCGTCTGCCTGAGTAGACCCTCACATACTGTTAGCCAGTGTTGACCCTTTCTCGTTATAAACTGGAATATTTCGTGCGTTGTTATAGTGAGAGAAAGCTAACAATCTGCCCTCATTCCCTTGAATAATTCTTATTATATTGGCTCTAATATCAGCATCCTAATTATTTCACTCAAAACCATTTCAGTATATAGAGCTAAAGGGTGAGGACCATCCGATCAGAACACTTCAAATCCATGCATTGCCGTTTTATAATGTTAAATACACGAGCAGTATTTGAATTCCCCCACTATAAAAGAAATGCCTCTGTAGCTATTGTCAGCCTAAAATAACAAATGAGAGAGTCACCAAAAGCAGTGAATTTCCCGGGGAATCATCACTCCAGCTATTGTGCCATAATAAACAATGTGTATAGTTAGGGATACAAAGGCTTCTAAAGCAAAATGGAAGGCTTACATAAGTTGTTTTGAAACAGTTACCCTTGGTGAGGAGGATCAATAACAATGGTGGCATCGGTCCAAGGTTAAGCAGGCAGTTGCTGGGCAGACATCCGTACAGCAGTGTTTTCTGGGCAAGGTTACTGTGGCCTTTGTGCAAGAGTGTGGTTCTCTCAGAGTCCGAGGTGAGAGTTCCTGCTACCAGACATCTGTGCTTGCAATTCTCTCATTTAGGACCTGTCGTCGTCGTTGGCTTTAGTTTTCAGTATTTGGGGAGCTTCACACAAGCAGCTTCCTTTTGCTTCTGACAGTGTCCACACTGTTTGAATCAGGCTCCCATGTGTTTGGAGACGTATTCCCATCTGCTCACTCTTAGGTATATGTTTATATGCTTACTTGTATATCCCGGTGATCTCTGGGTACCACACTGTGATTGGTCATGCCTTCTCCCTCAGAAAACAGAATCTTTGCTACAAAAAAATGTAGGGGGTCTAGATAAAAAGAGATATCAGTCAATGTGACCAATATATCCAACACTGTTGCATAGCATTTAGTTTTTAAAGGACCCCATCAGCTTGGGAATAGAACACAGAACTGGCCTTCCCAGGTGATCTCAAATCAGCCCATCACTATCACAAGCTCCACCTTCCAGTACAGTGGTGAATTCCTCAGAACTTGTCATCACCAAGAATTCTCCCATTTACTTCTGAGTCTTTCCAGAGATCCTCCTCTTACATATTCCAGAAAGAATTTCTCTGGATCTCACCCTTGACTTCTTAACCTGGACCGCTTGCTGCTGACCCTCACGTGATGCCCTCATCATACCTTGTCGTTCTGGGGGCGATCTTGTGTGAGTGGCTGCCACTTTAATGCTACCCCATCCAGGGATCACTTTGATATGGACTGGACCTCCAGCTGCCTGCCGGGAGAAATGGTTGCTCTTATGATCTTGGGTCTGCTCTTACCAGGTGGAAGACAGTGATTTCCCATAGCCTGAAGCACAGCCAACACACCAGCTGTCTTAATCCCCACTTATCTCTCAAGTGTGCTATTATGGACTGAGCATTCTCTGCATGGGCTCCGCTCACCGTAATATCTAGGTCAGGTGGTCCCCAATAGTCTATCCGTTTTAGGGTATATTTCTATTTCCGTATGTCCGTTTTCAGCAAGTATCCAATGCAGCCGCAGTTCCCTAATGCCAATGTCTATGGGATGGTATTAGCATGTGTCATGATTCACCAATTAAATATTAGATGTTTCCTGAAAAAAAAACTAACAGGTCCAAAGTACTAAGTTATCTTTTGTGAAGTCAGAAGAGTGTTCAAGACAAATTTCAGTTTCCGATCATCCAGGAGCTGATGATTCTTAATGCAAACTGGGAAGTCAGCTTTGATTTGGACCCAGCTGCCTCTGGTAGCTAGATAATAAAAGTTTGTAAATTTCTTTTAAAGTTAGGCTCCTGACACATTTGTCTCTAGAATGGAGCTGGGGGAGGATTGCAATAGTCCCAGAATTCACTGCAATTTGACAGCATTCAGAAGAACTCATTCATCTCTGAGTTCCCACAAAGGATTCTGCATTTTGTATCTTCCTTACTTGGTCTGATTGTTCAGCCTAGCTTTTTTTTTTTTTTCAAAGAGGAAGATTTGCCTCTTAGGTCTTAAACAGATGGCAGGCTGTATGAGAAGGCAGATTCATTGTTTCAATTGTGGAAAATCCTCCAAGAAAAGCCCAGGCATTCTGTGAAAGACTCGGTCCTCAGAACTGAGAGGATGCATTTCATAAGGCATCACAAACACTTCAGTCCATTTCTTTCCACCATCAGCATCTGGAATGTGATACTGGGCTCTGGAGTCAAGTACAGCTCACAACCTCAGCATCGCTCAATACTGGATGCTACATAACTTAGTCACTTGTATATGTGATAGGTCAAGATATTACTTCGTACACTGTTCTGTTACCTGAGTGTGTGTATGTGTGTGTGTGTGTGTGTGTGTGTGTGTGTGTGTGTGAGGGCACATGTGTTTGTGTGCTTTTACACCTGACATAGAAAATCAACCAGCCATTAAGTCAATGCAACCCCAAATCAGGGGAGCAAAGTATATGAATTTTAGTTGTACTTTCTGTGTGTGTTCATGGATGTGCAGGTGTGTGTGTGGAGACCAGAGATCAACCTTAGGTATTGGTCCTCAGCAGTCACTTGCTTTGGGTTTGTTTGTTTGTGTTTGTTGTTGTTGTTTGTGGTTTTTTTGTTTTGTTTTGTTTTGTTTTTGTTTGAGACCTGGGGCTCGCTGGGCTAGGTTGGTTTGCCAGCAAGACCCAGGAATGCTCCTGTCTCTGGCTGCCAAGTGCCGGGATTATAAACATATACCGTCACACCTGGGGCTTCAAGTGGGTTCTGAGCATCACATTCACGCCCTCATCCTACCAACTGAGGTACTGGATACCTCCTCAGGCTCCCCATTAACTGAGTTTTAAGCATGCCAACTATACAAAATATAGACACTGGAAGGGACCCACCCATGCAAATTCCCTTCCTATGACCTCAGTGCATCCATTAAATCAATGCTTCCCAAAGAGTGTTCCTTAATACTAGTCCTGGAGGCTATTAATACATACTACAAAGAAATACTTCCATGATTAAATAATTTCAGCACAAGACCCGCCCAAGATTAAGCCAATTAACATTCCATCATGGAGGGGGAGGGTTCAGGAGCCCCACCCCTACCTATTGACTGCTGTTGGTTTCCGGGGAAATGTCAATGTCAATTTTCTTTAACAATGTGGCCTCTGGAAGGTCATCCACGCTCCAGTAGATGGCCCTGCAGTCATGTGTATATAGGCAGCACAACTTGGACTCACTGGGTTATTAAACAAACAAACAACAAAAGACAACATAAAGTTGGGAGGGGACTGGGGAGTGGGGGGTAGATCGAGGAGGAGTTAGGGAAAGTGGGGGATGAATCAAAGTACATTCTATGCACATATGAATTTGTCAAAGAACTAAAAAAGTATATTAAAAGTAATTTCGGCAAAACTGGATTGTTAGGTAAACAGTTGTAGATTTTCTTTGTGTTTTTGTTTTTGAAAACAAATACTGGCCATCTATGGTTGTTAGGTCTCAGGAAGTACAAATATCCGGAAGTGAGCTCACAGGTAACTATAGAAGGATTTCTGGTGGTTATATAAAAGCCAGCATTCATTAGGAACTTGTGAAATGGGTTTTCTGTCCCCCACAAAGGAATTGTTTCTGTTCCCCATGGCAGAAGGGACACATGGCTCCATTGATATGCACCTGGGGCTGCATATCTACATCCATGTTTGCCTCCAGGCCCCTCAGGCCCCTCAGTTCCTATTCCTAAGTACCGGTTATACATTTCAAAGCCCACACAGCGGCATCCTGGGCCTTCTCTCCCCAGCTTTCCCCCTCCCAGATACCATTTGTCCTCTGCGTGATAGCGAGGTTTCCCCTTTGCCCCGGCTGTCTTGCTACTCTTGATATCCTCTTGCTCACTTTCTATTCTCTATTCTCTATCTCTTGCAATCTCCACAATTCCCCCTCGATCTCCCACTTCCCCAGCTCCGCCCGTGTCCGGTTACTTTTTCTTTCTGCTCTGAACTCTTCCAGACTCCTCTGGATATCTTCTCTTATTCTACATAAAAGCCTTCCCATTAACCACACCATGGAACAGCCATTTCAGCGGATTCTTTACTGAGCCCCCTCACATACCATGATCTTGCCGTACAGCTCCCGAGTTCAGCTTCTCCCAGTCTTACCTGCATGTGGAGTGTCCTACCATCGTGCATAATTAGCAGTCGGCAGGGGTGCTATTTGGTCAGGGATCTTGCCCCAGATGCAATGGAAATGGAAACGGATGAGTGGTGCTCAACGGTGCTGCGGCTGCAGCACAACTTGAGTGTTGCTGTTAGAAAAGTTAAAGATGGGGCTGGAGAGATGGCTCAGAGGTTAAGAGCACTGACTGCTCTTCCAGAGGTCCCGAGTTCAATTCCCAGCAACCACATGGTGGCTCACAACCATCTGTAACGAGATCTGGTGCCCTCTTCTGGCCTGTGGTCATTCAATGTTTTAAACTAATAAATAAAAAAATTTTTTAAAAAAAAAAAAAAAAAAAAAGTTAAAGATCATGGAAATATTCATGCAATTTTACTTATTAAAACTTAGCTTTGTAGCTTGATTGTTGTGTTGCGGGGGACAGAAAACCCATTTCACAAGTTCCTAATGAATGCTGGCTTTTATATAACCACCAGAAATCCTTCTATAGTTACCTGTGAGCTCACTTCCGGATATTTGTACTTCCTGAGACCTAACAACCATAGATGGCCAGTATTTGTTTTCAAAAACAAAAACACAAAGAAAATCTACAACTGTTTACCTAACAATCCAGAACAACTTGGGGCCATACAGTTTTGTGTTTTTGTGAGTTGATGGCAGGTCAGTTTTTCTGTCCCTCAAAGAGAGTGTTGAGAAACTTAGAGCACCCCAAAGAACAGCTTCGGAGTGACTTGCTCCCCACTTGCTCCTCTTTGAAAACTTGTTAGGGTGAAATCTGTCACACCCCACAATTGCTTCTGCTCAACATTCATCTAGGGGGCAAACAGTTAAGTTCTACCCTACAAGGAAATAAAAAAAAGATGGTTTTAACCATCTTATGGGACTCACTTATTGAAAGGAAATCATTGAAAATATTTTCAGGTTAGAATCATATCTCTGCCACGTTTTACTCATTAAGAGTATTTTAGGGCCATGGATATGCAGAGGCTAAGCTTTTAGGAGTGTTGCTGTTAGAAAAGTTATAGATCATGGAAATATTCATGCAATTTTACTTATTAAAACTTAGCTTTGTAGCTTGGATCAAAGAGAAGAGTATTTATTTTGCAGTCAGTCTCACAAGCATAATAAGTAAAAGGGAAGCGCTTTCCCTCTAGGCCAAGGTAGAAAAACCTAGGAAAGAGATTCAAAGGTTCATGGTGGCCTAAAGAGGAGGATGACTGTGGCCATGTGGAGTCTTGACAGTGAGAAGAAAGTTGGGGCTGAGTTTTGACTACTGTTACATGAGGCTTATGATCAGAACTGTTATTGCAGGAATCTAAGGTGTCTGCAGGAAAAAAATTACTCAGAGAATAAGTCATAAAAGCAAGATGCAATTAGCTAAGGTGATGACTGAGTCCTTCAGGGTTAGAGCAATAATGGGTGTCTTGGTTACTTTTTTC